>JACSYO010001755.1:5000-48082 GCA_016806645.1 Ophiodon elongatus | reverse complement strand
CTTTATTAATCCCGCAAGGGGACATTTCTTCGCTACAGCAGCATTTTTACATACAGGTAAGAAAAGAACAATATATATAACAAATAGAATAGAATAATAATAAGAAAATAAGAAAAATGCACAATATATACAACAAATAGAATAGAATAATAATATTAAATTAAATTAACTAACAAAACGAAACAGTAGTGCAAGATGTAGCCAACAAACAAACAAAGGTGCTATAGTTGGTTGGTTGATTTGGCCAGAAGTGATTTATTGTAAAGTCTTATTGCAGTGGGCAGGACTGATCTCCGGTATCGGTCCTTGTGACAGCGCAGCTAGAGGAGTCTGTTGGAAACGTGCTCCGCTGTCCCTGCAGAAGGTGGTGGAGAGGGTGGTCCGGGTTATCCAATATGGATAATTTCTTCAGTGTCCTCCTCTCCACCACCTTCTCCAGACTGTCCAGTTTTCAGCCAATGATGGAGCCGGCCTTCTTAACCAGTTTGTTAAGTCTGTTGGTGTCTCCGGCTCCGATGCTGCTCCCCCAGCAGACTACGGAGAAGTACAGTGCACTGGCCACAACAGACTGGTAGATCTCTACATCTACATCTACATCTCCAATATCTTGCTGCACACATTGAAGGATCGAAGTTTCCTCAAGAAAATGAGTCGACTCCTCCCCTTCTTGTACACAGCGTTGATGTTGGTCTTCCAGTTCAGTCTGTTGTCGACAGAGACACCCAGGAACTTGTACTCCTCCACCATGTCCACATCCCCTCCCAGAACCCTCAGCGGTTGTGGAGCCGTCGTCTTCCTCCTGAAGTCGACCACCATCTCTCTGGTCTTGGCCACGTTCAGCAGCAGGTGATTTCTACCAGCCCACTCCACAAAGTCATCCACTACTGCCCTGTACTCCTCCTCCCGTCCACACTTAGCAGTGAGACCCCCACCACCCGCAGCTTCTCACTCAGCAGCAGTGAGACCCCCACCACCCGCAGCTTCTCACTCAGCAGCAGTGAGACCCCCACCACCCGCAGCTTCTCACTCAGCAGCAGTGAGACCCCCACCACCCACAGCTTCTCACTCAGCAGCAGTGAGACCCCCACCACCCACAGCTTCTCACTCAGCAGCAGTGAGACCCCCACCACCCGCAGCTTCTCACTCAGCAGCAGTGAGACCCCCACCACCCACAGCTTCTCACTCAGCAGCAGTGAGACCCCCACCACCCACAGCTTCTCACTCAGCAGCAGTGGACAGCTTCTCACTCAGCAGCAGTGGTTGGATAGTGTTGAATGCACTGGAGAAATCAAAGAAAGTGATTCTCACAGAGCCACCGGTTCCATCCAGGTGACACTGAGCTGGTTGCAGCAGGTAGATGATGGCGTCGTCCACTCCCACACGGGGCTGGTATGCAAACTGCAGAGGGTCCAGTGAGGATTTCACCTGCGGTCGGAGATGGGCCAAAACCGGCCTCTCCAGCACCTTCATCACATGTGATGTGAGGGCAACTGGTCGGTAGTCATTGAGGCTAGATGGGGTCGTCTTCTTTGGGACAGGAACCAGGCACGACGTCTTCCACAGCACCGGGACTTCCTCCTGCTTCAGGCTCAGGGTGAAGAGGTGTTGTAGGACGTCGGACAGCTGGATGGCGCAGGTCTTCAGGACCCTAGGGCTGATGCCTTGAATTGGTGGAGTCTCTCCAGCTGTCTCCTAACCTGGCTGGTCGTCACAGAGAGGGGGGGAGGGTGGTAATGGTGTTGTTTGGTTGCTTTGAAGTTGAGGGCTCTGTGTCCATGCAGCTCACCAGGGGGGACGGAGTGTGGGGGGGGGGGGGTAGCAGAGGTGTTTGGGAGGTGTGGTGTGTGGAGGAGAAAGATGAGAGCTGTGAACTAAACCGGTTGAAGAAACAGTTTAGCTCATTGGCCCTCTCCAGGGAGCCTCCTGGTTGTCTCCCTCCAACCTTGAAGCCAGTTATCTGCTTCATCCCGGTCCACACTTCCCTCACGTTGTTCTGCTGGAGTTTGGCCTCCAGCTTCCTCCTGTAGGAGTTCTTACACTTCCTGAGCTTGTCCTTCAGGTCGCGCTGGACTCTCCTGATCTCGTGCTGAATCTGCAGTTTAGACACAGTGGAGTGGATGGTGTCCACTGCTGCCTCTGCGTCAGCTGATGGAGGAACGTACACAACGACAACAATGGCGGACGAGAACTCCCTCGGCAAATAATACGGACGCATCCCCACGGCTAGAAGGTCAATGTCCGGGCTACGGAGACGTTCCTTAACACACACATGGCTGGGATTGCACCACCTCTCGTTCACATACATTGCAATCCCACCACCTTTCTTCTTACCGCTCAGTACAACGTCTGCAACCCCCCGACGTCTTCTCTTCAGTTCCTCCGGGATTCCAGGCCTCGCACCGGGCTGCAGCGGTTCACTCAGCAATCAGCTGATCACGAGAGTAAACGATGCCCCCCGTCCACTGTGCGTGGCTCTCCGTTACAAGGAAGGAAAAAAGTAACAGAAAGCCACGAGAAAAGTTGGACCGTAAAAGTTACGGTCCATTGCCTGACCGTCACTTAACAAAACGTCAAAGACAAAACAAAACAAAACAGAAGAGACGAAAAAGACCAAAAATGAAAACACACACGGACGCTGCTGCTGCAACAGGCAGCCGCTAGCACGGCGCCATCTTGTGCACACAGACATACTCATACATCCGTTCAAGTTTTGCGGTGTCTCGCAAGTCATAGCAAAATGCTTATAGTTGCTTATAATTGCTCTGATAATTGTAGCCTACTCATAACTTTGGATCTGATATAAAAGGCAAACGTACATTCAAAAGAATGAGACGTTTTTATTTGGTCTCATTTAGAAAGTATTTAAGATGGGAATATGTTTTCAATAAGACATTTATAAATTTAAGTTGCGATTATCAAGTGACAATCTCGTCGCAATGGCTAAAAAGATAATATAAGGTGTTGCTGAAATGGCAGTAAAAATGATCAAGAATGTTAATTTTTGCACAAATTTGCTTTTAATTTTGTAGATGAGGCCCATTGTGAATTGGGTCGCGATGATTTGTCATTTTTATTAAATTGGGTCCCAAGAAAAAGGTTTGGGAAACACTGGTGTAGCATATAGTATCCATAGCTTATCTAGGCAACCAAGAAAGTCATGTTTGAGGTTACGTTACAATCCATTCACACATTACAAAGCTATTAATACGTGTAAATTGTTACATATAGTATCATAAATAACGTTGAGGCCATAAACAGATTATTGGGTCAGTTGTCCTGTATTATAGATATTATCTATTTTGAAAAGATACTTCATAAAAACTGAATGAATGAATGAAAATGAATCCCCATCGGTCCGTCTTAGTAAGATGGAATATCATCTGCTCTTCTAAAATTAGTGTCGCCATGCCACGAAACAGCAGAGGTTCATCTTGCTTTTTCCAAACTCTCCTGAAATCCTTTCCCTGAAAGCAAAGTGTCTTTCTTTCTGCCAGTAACCTCTGCTGTGCTTCTGGCTGTCGCTGAGGCTTTGACAAGCCGTGAATGTGGTCCATTGAACCTCCATACAGGTGTCGACAAATCAGTGGCATATGTGTTAAATATTCAGAGCCTCATTTGCATAATAATACATTTCGAATGTCACCTGCACTATCACTCAGAATAGGGCAATGGTAATCTGATTTCCTCACAGCAATCACCGTAATTGCAAATTTATGAATCAGTTCTAATTAATGGACTGCAGTTTTGGCATGATGTAATGCAGTTACGATACAAGTAACTGCATTAAAGAAGAAGTAGTCAAGAAGATTAAAGAAGAGGTATTCAACCGCCACAAAGGGAAAAAGAGCCCCGTCCGTTACTCTCAGAGTAGGGCAATCTTGTAGAGATTTGTGGCGGTTGAATACCTCTTCTTTCAATAATGCCATTACTGTTGTGAATTATAAATAAGCCACAGATTGTTCCTTCTCTTATCCTCTCTCTGCGTATTGCTCTTTGTTAATAGGTGCGTGGTTCCTGATATTGTGGTGGATACTCCGGTGTTGGACTTTCAAAGGTGTTTCCTCGATCACCGCTATGAACAGCAAGTGCGGCTCACCAACGCCAGCGCTGTACCCGCCTGCTACGGCATGCTGGACCAGGTTGAGTAGATCATTGTCATACATTATTTATTTGTGTGGCAGGGCACTCATAAAACAATGAACTGAACAAACAAACAAACAAAATTAGCACATTAAATCTTGATATGTTTATTGTATTTCAGACACAGTAACCTTTGACCATGTCCACATGATTTGACAAAGTCAGAATGCTAAAGTGTTTCTTAGCTTTTGCTGAACTTTGAAACGAATTGGACTGTGGATTTTGACTTCCATCACTTATAATGACAGATTAGGAAGGGATCTTCTAATTGGGAGTGTGAACAGGAGGAATAATTAAGGCAAGATAAATCTTCAGTGTTCCAATGCACACCTCACTATTGTTGTGAGTTTATGTGCCGGACTATTTCTTGACTGCGAGCAGTGACTTCCTGGAGTGGTAAACTAAGCTAACCGTCTCCAAAGCTCCAGCCTCATATTTAACGCTCAGACATGAGAGGTCTTCTCATCTAACTCTAAAGAAAGCGAGTGAACGCATTTCACAATATTTTTTGAACCGCTGCTTTAATTAATCTCACCATCACGGAACTTTAAGACTTTCTAATGATTTTTGAGACAACATAGAATTTAGATTATATTGAGAGTCAAAATAATCAGACCCTGATTTAGCTGGCTCCATGAAACTGCAAAGCACTGGTACAAATCTTTTTGCTTTCTAGGTACAATAGATGTAGTCTGTCGGCTGGCATTAAAAAAGTCATTTCTGTCTGTGTCACCTTCTTCAGGAATACGAGGAGAGTCCGTCACTGCTTGTTGGCAGTTCCACACCGAGAGGATTGATTCTTCCTCAGAGTTCACAAGAGCTTCCTGTGTTTCTGCTGGCTAAGACCAACGGAGGGCAGCAGCACCCTCTACGCATTGCTGTGTTCGGCAGCCACCAGCCACCCCTGGTCTGTTTGAAGTCTGCGTGTGTTTCGGAGTGTGAATAACTGTTACTGGTTGAATGCTATGTGGGTGTAATTTGAGTGTCTTTCTGGAAATTGCTTGGCTAATTCTGTTTCTCTAATCCGCCTCTGTTTGGTTTCTGTTCTGTTCCAGGAGGTGGTCTTGTCATGTATTGGACAGGGACCTGTAGTCCACGTTCAGAACCCACAGATAGACTTTGGCACTATCCCGGTTCTGACGGACTTTACCAGAGCCCTGCACCTGTCAAACCAGTCTCCTATTCCAGCCCACTTCACTGCTCGCATGGTACAAACACAGCAACACAGACACACCTCTGTATAAAACGTATGAAACACTTAGGACGTACATTCAAATAGAGATAATCAAGGTAACTTTACGTGCCCTCAGATCCAGTGGTAGGATGTTACAGTAATTAAATGGTTTTAGCTGTGGATTTAATGGATTTAATGGATTTAATGCATACCCGTCGAGCCATTCGGTGGCTAGATTCCTTGTGCAAACCTTCTGTCTGTCTTCCCCTGCTCCAGTGACTAATTGATTTTCAGTCTAATTTGATATGTAATTAACGAGTTAATAGGTTCAATACTTGGTTAGCTCTGGAAATAATTAGTTGCCAGTTCAATTAGATTACTCTCCCAGGAGATTAAGTGATTTAACCTCAGAGTGCGCTCATGAACCAGCCAGATGATGACATTTTGTCAGTTCAGGATGACATATGAAATAGATGGGTTTGACCTGGGAAGCTAATTGAACGTCGCTTATCTTGTACAGTCTTGTTGTTTCTGGTGTTCGTCGCTTTTTATGCACAAAATAGTCATTTTTTGGTGGAATCTATCGGCCTGTTTGCAGACTGCAACCAACTGAATACCCCTCCGCTCATTCCTCGATTCGCAAGACTACGGTAATGTGAGCCGCCGAGCGCCAAAAAGCGTTAACGCCATTTGCTCCGCTCAGAGGCCACCCTCACCATAGAACACTATGAAGGTGTCTTACACTTGGAGGTACCAAGGTTTGGCACTCTGGGGCTCACGTTACCGCAGTTTCACAACTGTGTCACAAGCGAGAACTACGGTGGCCCTCAGGGATCATAAAAACGCAAAAGACTCACGTAGAGTGTTTGGTTTGTCAAACATGGCGGTGCAACACTGCGGCCTCCGTGACGAGGACCCGCCCCCTATGTAGATATGAGAGATTAGATTTCTTCAGAAAGTTTTTTATTTTTTTTCTTCCTGCATCCATCGCAGTCATTTGACGTTCCTGTGACGAGTTGGATGCGAGGAAGAACCACAGGCTGTTCCAGCTTGTTTTTCTAGTCTCCGCCTCTGGGTAGACTTCGCTTGTGTTGCAAATTTGCTACGTTTAGTGAAACTGGCATCACAAAATATGAGTGCAGAAGGATGTTATGCATGAGGATACATTTAAACGTGTTTTTGCTACAGCCAAAGAAATGCAGCGGAGAGAGGCAGAAGTTGGCATTGGCTGTGCGAGAGGATATGGCCGGCAGGGACCCACCGGATGTCGGCAACTCGCGTGCAATGCATCCTGGTACATGTAGATACTGTTGGCTCGGCTCCACGATTGCTCCAAGATATTCTCCTCCTGACGATGAACAATCTGCCGTGTTGTCCTGTCGGCATTGAAAGTGCCCGAGCTTTGCTGCGTCTTTGGGAAGCTCATTCTCAACGTCCCAATTCAAAGTTTATGTTCCAGCCGTTCCTCACCGGAGTTGCTGTATGAAACATTGATTGTTTATCCCGACCACTGCTTGGTCACACAGGGCAGTGAGCACAGTGGAGGGCTTTATTGAAGGACTGGAGATGAACATTAGATTTACATCTGTTTTCTTATTACACTGGACTTTACTCATGAATACAATGGAACAATCCACAGAGCTGCAGAGTATTGAGTTTTCAGCATTCGCTGTTTCATGCTCATATCAAAGAGTATAGACGTGAGACAAATGAAATGTTTAAACTATCCACGTGTTTAGGCTTTTATGCATTTAAAAACATATTTTAACATAAGATACACTCCATCAATACAACTCTACCCATTATCGTAATCATAGTAGGGAGATATTTCGTCTTACTTATGTCAGGTAGGGAGCCACTGCCCTACTTACACCTCTAGGAGCTCATGCTACACAGAGATATTGATGCCATTATGTAGCTACGTGATAAACACATCTATCGTTCCACGTCCGTGCATAGCGTAGGCCTCAATGGCATGTGCAGCACAGTTAGAAGAAAGTGCCTTTCCCCGAGGGAGACATTTTCATCCCTCGCATGCTGTCAGAGCAGACGCTTCAGCTACACCGCGTTCAGGCCGTAGAGGGACTGTGATTGTGTTTCTGTTTCCTCAGATCCATAGAAAGTCCTTTGGGCGAGTTGAACCCAGTGAGGGGGAAGTGCCACCCGAGAGCCAGCTGGAGCTGAAAGTAGTGGCACACCTGAAGGACACGCTTCACTTCCAGGCCAGGCTGGAAGTGTCCATCCGGGATGGCCAAACGCACACTGTGCTTCTGGCTGCCACAGGCACTGGCACCACAATTGTCAGTGACAGACCTTTCGCTCCCAACCTTGACCTCGGCATCTACTTAAGGTAGAACGAAAGAGGACACGCTCAATAACAAATGATTTGGTGATTTACAACTGAAAATGTAGCACTGACGGGATGCCTCACCTCCTTTGCTGTCTTCTGTGTGTCCCATAAGCCATGCTTCATGCCAGTACCACTTCAAACTGACCAACCAGGGTCAGCGGACGCACCGGTTGTACTGGCGGACCGACGGCTTCCTGCCCTCAGCAAAAACCCGAAAAGGAAGCAGCTTAAATTCTCGAACCGTCCTGCCCCCCATCTCTGCTTCCAGAAAGAAGGGTATCTCGAGCCGTGGGGCTTTGCTCCCCTCCAGCGGGGAGAAGCCGGTGTTCAACCTCAGGCCTAGTCGTACAGAGCTCGCCCCGGGCGGCTCCGTTGACATGGTGCTGACGGGAACTTCAGACTCCCCCATGGTGAGACAGTTGGCTTGCAGGCCCAAAAGGGAATAAACCCAAGCTCTGAATTCCACAAGCACACTGTACATGTACTGTTCATGTGTTCTTTTCTTCACCAAGGTTGTACAGGAGCGCCTGGTGTGCCATGGCATTGTGGGCGGCCAGGGCTGTAACGAGCTCATCATGACTGTCGATGTTACCTGTCGCTTTGCGGCTCCCATGCTCAGCTTTTCCTCCAGGCAGCTGAAATTCTACCTGGAGAAGGTTGGTCAAAATGTCATCTTTCCGAGATACCTTTATTCAAAACTATATTATTATATTAGTAATTAGTTCTGTAATATATCTATATGTCGATGGCCGAAGAACAAAACCTCCTATCTGAAAAACTTGTTGTTTTCTTGCAGAATGCTATTTGTTAAGGATACCCAATACATAATCAAAATACAAAAAAAAGAAAAATATACCAAGTGCAGATAGGAGGTTATTCCCACTTTTCCTGGATCATTTTGCAGATAAGAGGTTTTGCACTTTGGCCATCGATATATTCCTGTAATGTATCCATATGTATATGTCTTACAGGTCCCAGGAAAGAGTCTAATGCCCCGATATGAGAAGGTCATCTTGGAGAATGTGTCGTCTCTCTCTCTGTCCGTGGAGCTCTCTCTTGTAGAGCCGTTCTCCCTGTGTGAGGCCTCGGGAGCCCATAGCACAGCTACCACTAAGGTACACATCTCTTCCTTTTGATTCACTTTTTGTTTTTCATTTCATATTCCAAGAGGAGAAACCTATGGATTTTGGCCTGGCACAACCATGAATTGAAATCTTAACTTGAATATTCTGTCGTCTGTCTGTGAAAATAACTAGGATATTATTAGGCTTTGCTTGAAATCTGTTTGTTTTTTAACTTAGATTACCTTTACTATAGATTTAAATTTGCTAGTTTTATATATTAAAAAATATGTGCCACCTAAAACCTCACTTCAAAAAATCCTAACTATCCCTTTTAATGTGTAGTGAGCTTGTGAACCTTTCTGTGCATTTTTTAAAATGTCTCTTTTTAATAATTCCACCAACCTCTCCTTCTAATCTCTGTCTGTTTTCTACCTCAATCAAAACGTTGATGCTGCCAGAGCTTCTTACGTCTCAAGAACTGACTTTAAATGATCAAATGGAAAGTACAATTCAGCAAAAGAATTAGGAGGAGACATGTTGGTGCCAAGGGAAGAACATCAGACTGGTGGCCAGTGCCTTACTGGCCAATGGCCACCAGGCACAATGAGAACAGACAGACCCTTGAGAAAGGTGCCCGTTGGCTCCAGCTGTGCTCAGACCAGACAATTTTGAGGCATCATCGAGATGCTAATTTAGTATTTCAGCTCCTGATTCGTATTTTACAATGGCTGTTGTTTATTGCGTAGCTGTAATTTGATTTGCATTGAGTGACTATCACTGCAGTCCAGGACTGACCTGAAACCTGTGGTGAGTGAGTCGTGTGAGAAGTGCGAATGAGTGTGTTCATGGATATCGTTTTGAGCATCAACAGTCGACATAAATGGTAATGACTGATTGATATGTTTGTGTTTGAAAGCGTCAGAACCGTGATAGAAGTTCACATCATACATTCCCAGAATACCCGCGTTTTAATTTTATCACAGCTCTAACTTCCTTTCTGAGAGTTGATTTAAATATGGGATTTGGAATCCATGTTGAAATGTTTTTCAAGCCCGTGGAAGGTTCCTGAAAGAAGCTAAAGAGTAGCGGGATGTTATTATAAGCCCGGGTCCCATGGCAGGATAACAATAAATGTTCCATTAAGCTGTGTTGAAGTGTCTTAAAAGGGTTGTGAACTTATGCTTTGGGAGTGATCCAAAAAAGTTAAATGTAATGAATTTCCATCAAGCATGGAAGACCAGGTTCTCAAACTATGAAAAAAGTTGAACTCTGTGATCCTAACTATTGCAAAGTCAGCGTGTTTCCTTCAATACCTTTTATGTTTTATATTTTAACTACCGTATGTCTTTTCCCAGTCCATGGTTTTAGGTGACGGGAGGCAGGCTGAGTTGTGGGTGTGCTTCAATCCAACTTACTGTCAGGATCGGGTGTCACGAGTCGTGGAGAAGGTAACATTCTTGTAAAATTCCTTACGTAATGCTTTGCTTTTTCATCTGGATCATATTGGGACCTTCATAGCACAGTATATTTTAGCGCAGATGGCAGTGGTTTCCAACATGAGTTTTAGGACCCCCATTGGGTTCTCAAGAGCATCTAAGGAATAATATACACAACATTAAGTTCATTTCTCTAAATGTAGCTTTTCTCTATCAAAAACTGGATATTTTCACCTGCAAATGAAATAATCGGAGGCTAATTGATTCGGGGTCATGAGTAGTACTGCTTCATTCATTCAAGAGGTCACAAGCCCAGTGGTGCAACTTAACTACTTTTACTTGTTCTTTACTTGAGTATTTCCCTTTTTATGCCGTTTTATACTTCTGCTCCACGACCTCAAGTATTGTACTGTATTGTATTGTTTTCAACAGGCTCTGAATACTTCTTCCACCACTGCACAAGCCAAAAAAATATTGGGAACCACTTGCATTGAGTGAAAACAACCCGTTTGTTTACTTCCACCTTTTGACATATTTACCTGAAATAACAAATCTTTTTGACAAATACATTTCCTTCCTATTGTTTTCCCAGGTCCTTGAGATCCACTACCAGGGACACCCACAGCGAGACACGGTGGAGCTGCACGCTGAGGTCCACTTCCCCAACCTCCACTTCTCCACCACCACGGTGGACTTTGGCTGCGTGCTCAACTGCACGGGCACTCAGAGAGAAATCTCCATCACCAACTGCTCCACGCTGCCGGTGTCCTACCACTGGGTCTTCCTGGGTGACCAGGAACACGGTGCCATCAGGTATGTTTAACACTGAGAAGGTACACACACTCTTGTATCAGTTAACATTCATGCCATGTGTCTACGGAACATGCAGCCTCTTTAATGTTACTTTGATCGAACTAAAGGAAGCACCCTGGATCAGTGAGACCTTTTCTTTGTTTAGAACAAAGCAGTGTTTAGAACTGTAGTATCCTGAATTGACAAGAGCAGACTCCCATCCACATATTGAAACTGTCCATTGGGATGAGTTAGTACAGTAGTTATACATTTAACCCTCTGAATGAAAGCCAAAATCCACTATAAATTCTCTGGGGAAGACAAATCTACTGATTGTGTACTTAACGTTACATTGTGCCTCTCTCAAGCCTTCACACTGTGAATACTATAGCAGTCTGTCTGTCCATGGCCTTGAACCAACTAACTGCTAGAGCGCTACAAGAATTATCACCCTCCACCATCTTCTTCCCCCCTCCCCCTCTTTCATCTATTGCTACTTTTTGCTCCCCTCATCTCAGGCTTTTACATTACCTATTTATCTTTCCTTTTTTTTTTTTTCTTTCCTGTCTCTGCTGCCTGTGCTTCTGCTCGCTACCAAATCCTTATCATCCTTCTCTTCTCTTTCCTCACCCTCTCCGTCTTGGATCGTGACCTCTCCTAACAATCTGTCTCATAGGCCGGCCTGCTAATTAAATGGAGAGCTCACTCTGCGTGCACACACTCGCTCTCCAAAGTCTCTCTTTCTCCCTCACAAAACCTGCGCTATCTAGCCATGTTCAGCTAATTACATCCCTATCAGTAATTACTGTTCCCTTTGGAGAGGGGAATTTCAACAGAGCAAACTCTTTTCTATCCACCTATCCCACTGATAGATGGAGGCAATAAAATACATTTAAATACTGTAACTTCTCATTCTTTAGGACTCTATTTGCACTGTAGCTACTTGTAGACATGATGGATTTGATCACTGACGGAGTCATCACTCACAGGTAGAGGAGTTTAAGCCTCGGTGGACGAATGCAATGGCGGGATAAAGAATCTTGAGAGACTTTCCATGGTCAGTCTTTTAAACCTGGAATGGAATGTTACTTCTTTTTTTTTTTAAAACAGTACGACAGACATAAACAGCCTTGGGTTTCCTAATCTTGCATTGTAATGTAAGCATCATGGTACAAGAATGGAGACATTATTGAATTATTTCTGCTCAGTTGTTCTGAAAAATCCGAGGTTACTAAAGCACAGTTAATGTAGTTATAATGGTGAAACGTCAGATGAAGATAGATTAGATGAAGTTCAACTTTGCTGTCATTGCACACCGGAAGTCTGAGGACAACAAAACACAGTGTCGCATCTAACAAGATTAGACTGCAACCAATAGTGAAGAATGAATAATAAAGCAAAGAAGACTGGAACTGAAATACACAAAGAAACGGATAAAACGCTGAAGGTGAATAGATACTCAAACAAAATATAGAGACACGGAGCCTCGTGGTGTAAACACAGCGCCACCTCTGACCGTGACATAAGTGGAAACACGCAACTGTCTGATCTGGAGAGTAAATGTACTCAGTTACTCTCCACCACTGGGAATAAGGCAGGTAACTCCTCTTGCATGAACTTACTAAATGACACGTCTTGGAAAAAAAGCTCATTTGTATGGGAGACGAGTGAAACTGGCCATCCTTGCGGTTGTGTTTGTAGTTGTTAACTGGAAACCGTAAAAGTGATGAAACCAAAAATATCTGCCGTCAGCTGTTTGATAAAAATGCATTTACAGTTTATTCGAAATAATGTATATCAGCATTGAATCAGCGAGAGCCTCTCTCTCCCCCTCTCTGTCGCTCTCTCGCTCTCTATCTCTGTATCTCTGTCTCTCTCACACACACGCACGCGCACGCGCACACACACACACACACACACACACACACACACACTGACTGTAATCCCAGTAGCCATTTGTCTGTGCCAATAGAATTTTCTCGGCATCAAGATCCTTTCCCCATCACTCCTTTTTGTCCCAGCAGTCTGCAGGAAGTGAAATGTTTGTGGTTCAGTAGTCTTTGCTGTGTAGATTATTAGTGAGACTGAACATGGGGAAACGGTCAAACACAGTCACACCCACCCATGAAGTAAAGAATGGATGGAGGAGAGAGAGACAGATACGAGAATGTCAGAGTAGGCTCTTTCTGTCTTGAGCCGCGCTCTTGCAGAGTCATCATCTGCTGTCTCACCATCTGCTCCTCTGTCCGCACCAGTGGGTTTTAAACTCTTTCCCAAAAAAACTTATTTTTTCCATGAGGGGGGGGGGAATGGTTTTTCGTGGGCTTTTACAAACACTTATCCTCCCAAATCGCACCCTATTTTTCAAGACATTGACCTACAGTGGTCATTCGCTCCAACAACACCGCTGGACGTACTAATTTGTGATCTCCCCCAAGGCCAGACATCAGGCCAGCCTGTCACAGCATTCATCACAGACTGACCATACAACAGTGCCCCCTGCTGGCTGCTGTTCAAGCCTCTTCTCATTAAAAGCTGACACACCAGGGCTATAGCATTTTTGGGAGCTAACACACAAATGTGTGTGCAGACTTGAATGCTGCCTTACATTTAGTAAGGCAGCTCACACACACAAACACAAATACAAATACACAAACACACACACACACACACACACACACTATGGCAATGACGTGGTCGGTTTTTGGTGATTTAATATAGAACGTGTGCAGCTCAGCTTTGAGATGGCTTCACTCACTAAATCTCTTTCATTCTCTTCCATGTTTATTCAGCTCTATCCTGACCTGTTCCCTACATATTAAAATTCCTCTTAATTACAGAACACTCTTTTTAATTAACTTGATGGATGCACCCAGCCTGATCCCACAGGGAAGGGGAGATTAGAACAGAGAAAATGAGAGTTGGAGTTCTTTGGGGTGTGGGTGCTAAAGATTGTTCTTCTCCACTTGGGCATCAGTGGTTAGTGTTAATGATATATTGGATATACAATGGATGCTTATATAACTTGCTGTTGTTCTAGTACATGTGTTACCCTGCGACCTCATGGACATCTTGGGGCTTTCACCTCCACATATTTTTCTTGCCTCTTCTCATGTCTCTTCTCATTATTGCCTCTTGCCATTGATTTCCCCAATGTTTCATTTATCGCAACGTGGGGGAAAATAAATACCCACTTCAGGGATGTTTTATTATCCTCTCGCCCTCGTAGAGAGACAGAGAAACTGGAGGCAGAGAGGGAGCTGACAAATCCAGGAAATGAGGCCAAAGAAGAAGGGTGGAGGTGCTCTAGAAGGCCTTCTCCAGTCTTTTCAGCTCCTTTCAGCCCCGTGCTTGGTGCAGATGAACCGAGCAGCGCTCAGGGCTCTGTGGGTGTGGAAGAGGTACGCAAATGCTCGTATGTAAACAAAAGATTTCAAGTTTGTCAGGGGATGACTTGCCCACTAGCCTGCAGCTGGTGGGCAAGTCATTCTGTCTGTTTGCTGCAATGCTGTGGAGGAAGAAAATATGCACGCACACATTTTTTAATTATAAACCTCATTGTGGAGATCCCATAGACCATTCCACAGTTGTAAACTTAAACATCCCAAATGTGGCCCAGTTTATTTCCTGTTGCAGTGTATGTGGATGACATTAGCTGGCAGGAAGTAAACATGGAGCCACGCTGCTGCCTAGCAATGCAATTACGTTGAAATGGTCTATAGATTGTAAAAAATAACATTATTGTCGCACCAACAACGGATAAACAAAGTCATTTAGTATGTATCGATTAAGTCATTGATTAATCAACTAATTGTGTTTGCACTCAGCTCAATAGCACACATCACTAGTGCAAACTCTAAATGAGAAATATTCTGAAATACCAGAGCCTAAAGGAATAATTCAACATATATTTTCTTGAGTGGGACCCAAACGCGGGACACGCACCAAAGTAGTGTTGGTAAGAAGGAGTTTGTATTGCAAAGGGGATGAAGATGAGGATGAGGATGCTGATGGCAGGGATTCAGCAGCAGGGGTAATGGTGCTGGTGCTGGAATATGGCTGGGGCTGAGGCAGACATATACGAGCAGGAAGACTGGCAGGCGGGTGGACATCCAGGAGCTCAGAGAGAATAACGTCGAAAACACGAGGAAGCAAAATCACTGGAGTGAACAACGCAGTGGGGAACAACAATCTGGCGAGTAGTGAATGAAGAGGTGGAGAGGATGTACTGCAGGTCGATGATTTGATGGGAGGTGGGTGTGTGTGTGGATGGGACAGGGGACAGGGCAGGGGGGAGTACTAACAAGAGCAGGGAAGAGAAAACGCATGTCTCAAAATGCCCAACTATCCCTTTAATATGAGCGTACAATAACAGCAGAATCAGTAAATAATAGGGAGAATTCACCTGGTAAGTTCCACCTGTTTGTGCCTCTAGGTGTTTGATATCCTGCCGATACACGGTCATCTGCAACCCGGGAAGCGGCAGCGGGTCATTTTCTCTTTCTACGGCCACGAAAATGTCAGCAGAGAGGTGGTCGCACAGTGCCGCGTAGAGGAGGGGCCGACGTACGAGATCCAACTCCGAGGAGAAGCATCGGTAGTCAGCTTCAGCCTCGACTCCACGCGTATTGACTTTGGTCTGCAGGTCTGTAAACACAGCCCCTTTACCCAGACTTCTCAGGTCTTTAACAGGCTCTCAATCAAAAAGTTATGTTTCAGTAGATGTCATTAGGATACACATTATATAAAGACATAATATATACTGTTGAGGGTGGAATCAAAGGTTGTTGTTTTTTATTTTTTATCCACTACAAAAACTGGTGAGAGGGAATTAAATTAACTTTGAACATCACTGCATAGTTTTTCACACTTTGGTCTTTTGCGCCTCCGCTCCCTCTTTAAGTATGCAAGCCATCCGGACCAGTTATCATTGATATTCAAAACAAGGCCGTATTGATTTATGATTTAGTTGAAATGAGCGATTCAGCAGAACATTTCTCTGTTCAGCACTATTCTCTCTCTTTTCTTTTCTCTCTTTGCTGTCTGTCTGTCTCTTTTCTTTTCTCTCTATCTCTCTCTCTCTCTCTCTCTCTCTCTCTCTCTCTCTCTCTTGCTGTCTCTCTCTCTGTCTCTCTCTCTCTCTCTCTCTTGCTGTCTCTCTCTCTGTCTCTCTCTCTCTTGCTGTCTCTCTCTCTCTCTCTCTCTCTCTCTTTGAACAGTTTGTTTTTGTCACACTTTTCTTGTTTGTCTCTCTCTCTCTCTTTCGTCCCTTCCTTACTCTTACTTTTAATACCCAAACAGAAGTTCCATTCTGCTCATATCACAGTAACAACTAATACAGTAACGGCGTATCTTCTTTATTATATTTGAATGACAGTTATTACCATAAACCAAGAGGTTTAAACGGAGGCCAACATCATGCATGCTCTTTTCTAGATCCCATTACTGTACTGTATCATGGTTACAGAGCACCCACTCCACCAAAGAGACACCAGGTGGAGTGGTTTTACTAAAACCTTTTGTTTGCCACAAAAAACTCACTCACATTATCTCCAATGAAAATCAAGGCACTGACAGTTAACAATGCAGTGTTTCATCTCCCCTCTTCTCTTTTCTCCAGCTGTTTGATCACGAAGGGGAAGCTGAGGTGACCCTGAGGAATACTGGCAAGATGGGCTTCGCCTTTAGCATCCTACACCCTCAAAAGGAGGATGAGGAGGCAGGGGGAGAGAGGAAGGCCCTGGATGAGGAGCAAAATGAGAAAGGACAGGAAGTCGTCCCAGGCCGGCCCACGGCCATCCCTGCTATGGTGAGGTCATCTTGGGACTCTCTCAGATGTGGGAGGGACATTTATTATGCATAGGGTTTAGTTTTTTTAACCATATTTTGTGTGTGTGTTTTTTTTCTTTTGTGTGTGTGTGTCAGGGTTACATTGATCCCGGTGCAGAGCAATGCCTGCGTGTGCTCTACCTCCCAGGCCTCCCCGAGGTGTTTGAGAAGGAGCTTCAGCTGCAGGTGGCTTTCCTCCCACCGCAGGTCATCACGCTGACTGGAGAGGGAGTGTTCCCAAGGATCAGCCTGAACTTGCCACAAAACCTGCGTATGCATAGCCATGCTCCCATAACACACACACTTAACCCCAAAATGCCCAAATGTAATAGGATAAAGTGATGAAGTGATGACATTTTGGACAGACATGCTGCAACATGACGGGTTGGCGGAGGCATACACACACTGCGCGGCGGTAACTCTCGTTGTATTAGCAATCTTTGGTCTGTGTGCGAACAAACACTGACACACATGTAACTCTTATCTGCACTGATGTGGCGCCGTGATTCCCTGCAGCAGAGGAGTGTTACAGCGATGTGGTGCAGCAGGCCAGAACAGCTGTGGAGGGAGAGGAGCTCATGAATGGAACTGCCACCGGTGGAGGAGCAACAACTAAGGCCAACCGCACCCTTACAGTCAGTGACTAAGATAACGAAAAAAATAGATTTCATGCAACGTTACTTCCAGTACTGTCTTCCAAAATTGGTGTCATGTAGGTTTCTAGTCAGCACAAAGTATGTGGTGTAGTGAAAACTACATGGCTTTGTTCACAGCAGGAAGAATAAGTGACTCTAGATGGACTAAAACCAATTCAACACAACATTGAATAACATTACACTAAATGTATGTTATGTTAATGTTGTTTCCTGTTTAAAATTATTAATGAATATGTGTTCAGAAACTGTATGAAGTGTATAGTGCATGCCCAAAAATATATTTTCTGTCCATAAGGGTATGGCAGTAGCACTACATCTCTGCTCTTATAACCAACCTGCTCCACAGGGTTTCCCCTGCTTCTTATCAGCATTGATTTTCCAGGGAGTCGACAAAAGCCACTGAATTCCAATGGAAATTGCTATTTTCTGCTCATCCCCTCAGTATTTATTCATGGTTTGGTGTGTTGCCCCAACGACTCCCTGACATTTCCTCGTGACTGACTCGTTTCCTTTGCTGATAAGGATAGGACAGGTAAGGACTGTGACTCCTTAGCATAAACTTACAAAGTGGCCACAATACCACCTTCTCCACAGAAAAGCCCTGAGCTCAGTGACTTTCTCTTGCTCGGCCTCTCGAGAACCCCTCATCCAAACAACTTCACTCCACATTGTGCTCCCCTGGGTCCTCCTGAGCGTCACACTGCCGTCATTCAGGTGTAATGCCAGAGTGTTCGTCATTTGGGTGCAGAAGCTCACACGAACATCGACGGAGATCCTACAAATGAATTTGTTTTGGTTGAAATACCTCAGATCTACAGCCGTTTTTATCATAGAATACCTTCCTTGTTACTTAATACATCCATCCATTTTTTTCCATTATCCGAACCGCTTATCCTTTTTAGGGTCGCGGGGCGCTGGAGCCGATCCCAGCTGACATTGGGTGAAGGCAGGGTCCACCTGGACAGGTCTTCAGTTCATCTCACGGCACACATAGAGACACACAACCATTCAGGCCCACGGACAATTTAGAGTCCAATTAACCTGAACTGCATGTCTCTGGGAGGACCGGGACCCCAGAGTGGGACCCCAGAGCGGGCCCTCTTGCTGTGAGGTGACAGTGCTAGCCACTACACCACCGTGCAGCCTTAACTACTTATTACAAAAAGCTGCAATCATTTTTTGACGAGTCAAAGCAGAAGGATTTCTGGAGGTACATTTTGTCAAGTCAGTCAAATCTGATTTATTTATATCGCCCCACATCTTTCTTTTATTTAAATGCCTTTTAAAAGCTCAGGCTACCATGTCCAGCAGTAAGCTATTCATTTTTCAAATCGAAAACATATAATCCCAAATATGAATAGTGAATGCGAGAAATATTTTTTTCTGCAATGGGTTGCACGAAGAGAGCAACCACTTCTGTTTGTGGAGCTAAACGTAGAACTTTGATCCGCTGTTGTTCGTAAGAACCTGAATCAAAGCAGGACGTAAAGTCTCTCCTCTTCCTGGATACCAAGACGGCAACGAGAAGAAGCCGAGCCAACCAGGACTTGTTGCAGGGCAAATAGTTGTCGGGCTCGTTGTGAGCGGGCCTTATTGGTAACGTCGTTAGCCTCGGGGATGTGTGTGCAGAGTGTGTACAGCCCAGTTGATGGCCTGGGCTGGCCTCCATGAAAGACTCTCACACAGCGTCTAAAGCTGAAGTAGTACTGGCACTGGAGTTCTGACTCGTCACAAAGTGAAGTTTGAATATTATTTGTGAAAATTCCTTGAAGGAAATCTCCTGAAGGGAGTTTGGACCTGACAGATTCTCAGATATCTTCAGCTGCCATCATAACATGTGCTTTCTGTTAGGAGCTCCACACTGCTCGTAAGGCACCTTGAATCTTTGTGTTCTCCGATGAGACTGTGCTGTGTTTAATGTAGCCTTCCTTCTGTCTCCCTCTCCCTTCTCTCTTTCGCCCGCTGCCTCTAGTATGAAGAGCGGCTTCACGCGGAGATCGAGAGGACGTTGGTCAAACGGAATGCTCTCGCTGTGACCGGCAGCCTGCTGGAGAGCACACACTCACAAGGGTCCTCCAGAAAGTGGCACAAACTTAGCCAGTATGTTAAACACACACACACACACACACAGACAGACACACACACACACAGACAGACACACACACACACAGACACACACACACACACACACACACACACACACACACACATAGACACACACACACGCAGACAGACACACACACACACACACACACACACACACACACACGCAGACAGACACACACACACACACACACGCACACACGCACACACACACACACACACACACACACTCTTTGGGTGAACAGATGGCCCATTCACTGGTCTGAAAGAAGAACTGTGTTGGGGAATTCAAAGAGTTTGTGTTAATGAATAATATATTTTTTGTGTTCTATGGTAATTGATGCATGTCATGGTGTGCATGGTGTTTTCACTCATGCCATACCACCCATGGTCCCTTGTTTATCTTCATATGACGTATAAAATAATCAAGTTGATGTTAAAGGCAAAGAACTGTGTTTCAGTAAATTCAAAAGAATCTGGTCAGTTTTAAAATGATTATTTGCTTGGAAATATAAATTTCAATGACATATGACATTTTGTTGAACGATAACGTTTCATGATCACGACAACTTGAAACATTTGAACAGTTGCCGAGCCCAGTAAACTAATTTGTGACAGGGATGTTGCTCGTTCTTTGTATTGCTCTTTCCTTCCCCGTGTACTTCTCCTCACTCCCCCAGGTTCCTGCTCCCAGAGTATGTTTTGGACTTTGGTTACGTCATTCCAGACAAAGTCCTCAGTCACACTGTGAATGTGGCCAACACTGGGTCAGTGGCTGTGTCCTTCCACGCCAACGGCAAACCTCTAGCTGGAACAGGTAACATCATTCACAAACTTCAGACACCAGAACAACTTGGGTGTGATGATACATATGGCATTCATAAATCGGCAGTGATTGAGCTTCATAAGTTACACGGGAAAGTAGAAAGGCCGTCAGAGGCCGCAGCCCTCCTCCAAGGCTGTTTCCGTAAGTGAAAAATAATCCATAGATCCGCCACGGGATTGAGATCCGCTCCAAAACTTCTCTCGTCTCTCAGCGGAGTGAGGCCGAGTCACATAGATAATTCTTGTGTTTTGGTCTAAATCTGTGACTCTCAACCCATTCATCTGAATAGAACACATGGAGATAAAAAAAAATGAGCTGTGGAATAAATGTGGCATTAGGAAATAAAAGTCTTCTGAAGTAAATAAATGGTAAATTATAAAATAAAAGTTTTCTGAAAAAATAAAAGTCACCTTTGGAGACTGCCCTTTTTAAAAATACGAACATATTTATTTAAACAATATTAACAAATTTATATATTTATATGTATTTATATTCTTACTGCCTTTATTTCAGGATTTATTTCATTGACATACTATATTTATTCATTTCATAGGAATATTATTTTATTTATTTATGTATGTATTTATTTAATATTGATTGAAATGGCATTCCATAATTAATAATGCTTTTGAGGTACTGGTGGGAACCAGACTACCTGTTTATATGCAGTGTTTACATTAAGCTACATGAACCACCTCCTGGATCCAGCTTCATGTTTAACAGACGGACATGACAGTGGTATTCATCTGCTCTTCCAACTCGCTGCAAGACAGTGAACAAGTGGATTTCCCAAATGTTTTAATGAAGCAGGAGAGACACGTTTGCAGATTTATAATTGTGCTGATAAAACCTAAAGTGAGATCTTAAAGTAATATGGATAAATGATGAAATTGAATTGATGGATTGTCTCAAAGGGACTGCTGCATCATCAATGGGGTAATAATCTGTCTTCTGATGTTAATCACTCTGTTTTCAACAGACTGTTTTATTTTCTATGTCTTCATTTTGCCTTTTTGAAATGAATAATACTTTGAGTGTTTTGTTGCCTCTTCAAAGGATTCAGTACAGACATGGAGAGAGTGAAGAACATGCCCTGTGGAGTGACACATTTCTTCACAGTTAAATTTGACCCCCAGAGAGCCAACCTGAAGATGGGGGCCACAAGTGTTATCATGCCAATAAAGGTACACGTGGGCGTATTTCTGATTCAGCGTAACATTTCAACATAATTGGCTCATCGTCAGCCTCGTTGATCAGTCGCATCGTGACCTCGTCTCTAAGTTGTCTTTGATTGGCTTTCCAGGTCGTAGACGGCCCGATGGTCCAGGTGCGGCTGTGTGCGGTGGTGACCGTGCCGGCCGTCACCGTTTCCACGGATGCGCTGCAGTTTGACACTGTGCCGTGTGGCATGTGTCAGGTGATACGCTGTCATGTGGCCCTACTGAGGTCGCCTGTTACCTTCTATGACTGAAGGAAAATGCTGCGTCGGAAGTTTGGATAATCTCTGACTCTGATTTGACTAAAATCGGATAATTACACAAATTTAGATAAAATCTTCTTTGACTGCCGTTTATATTTCAATCTGTGTCATCAACATGCAAAAGTAGGATAACAGGAAGCACACATTCTGTATACAGCTTCACACTGCTGGGTGTGTGCATGGCACGCTAATGAGGGGCACTGATTAGAGACCAGTATGCTGCCTCACTGTGGGGCCATCTCGCAGTCAGACCGGGTCAAGGTCATTATTTCCAAGGATTTCTCTCACTAAGCTCACACACTTGAACTGCTTAAACTTGGCTGTGGCTTTACGTCTTTGAATAAGTCAAAGCATTGGGATGAGGGGTTTTATGCTGAAGCAGCATGAACACTGTGTATTTACTGAATATCAATTCATTCTGTTGTGGCCAAAACTGCCATGAGAATGCACTCAGGTTGTTGTTGTTTGTTGTTCCCTATCAGATGAGGACAATACAGCTGTTTAATCCTGAGTCCGTGCCGTGCTACTGGAGCATGGCTGAGAAGAGGATGCCTCTCAAAAAGGTATAACAGCTGTCATTTCATAGACGTCTCATTTCACGTTTCCCTCTCATTTTGTTATTTGATCTCCAGGAAACAAAAAAACAACTGCCTCTCCATCTGCCATCTTTAGCTTTTGGAAAAATAAGTGTTTGGAATGCAAACACAGACATAACTGCATTCGGTGCTCTTGCTCCCTGCCAGAGTAAACGGGACTCGCAGAAGTCACCGCCGCCTCCCGTGGTGTTTAAGATGATCCCCAGCTCTGGCATGCTGTCCCCTGGGGATCAATGTCCAGATAAAGTTCAGCCCTGCTGAGGGGGTAAAGAGCTTAATTGACTTCAGAGATTGGCACAATATCATGGCATTGCATGGATTGGTGACCGACTGTACGTGTCCCTGCAGCATCCGTACATCAGGCAGCTACTGGTCCGCGTGGCTGAGAGCAGCCAGCAGGTGTTCATTACAGCCCAGGGGCGGGGGGAGGAGCCACACCTGGAGTTTGGCCAGTCGATGCTGGAGCTGAGGCCGTGCCTGCCTGTTGACACCGAGGTTGAGGCTGAGGTCACCGTCAAAAACCCCTGCTCTTTCCCCGTTGAGTTCTACTCCCTGGAATTCGACACACAGTATCTGGAGGAAGAAAAGGTACCATGTTTAGTCTCGTGTTTTTCCCTAATCTTTCCAACCCCTCTTTGCCTCTTGGAGATGTCCTCTTTTATCTTATTTCCTCACAACTTTTCATTTGTTCCTTTCTGTGTTTTCTTCCGGTCCTGGTTTCCTTCTCCCTCCCCTCTTTCCCACTACTTCCTCCCATGTAGATGCTGCGTCTGATGCAGGGTTATGACGAGAACAACATGTTACTGCTGCCTCCCAGAGCCCCTGGAGAAAGTCTACCCACTGAACTGCTCCACTACTACCAGGAGCACTGCTCCCAGCTGAAAGATGATGGTAGCTTCAGGCGCGCATGATCGTCAAGCACTGAAATCATATACCGTCAGGTATCTGCATATACTGTGTGCATACCTGTTTTAATCCAACCTACCTGTGTGCAGCAGAGCTGAAGGAAGCCACGACGGGTGACACATACGAGGAAGGAGAGAGGTCCAGACAAAATGACGCCCACTCGCCAGACAGCAAAGTGGAAGAAATGCACACTTCAAGTGTGAAGCCAGCTGAATTACGTGAGTGCAACGATTTTAGACACAGAACCTGAAAGTAGTATGAGGGGAGTGTGTTTTAGTAGTGCTTGTTCTTTCAGTCGTTTCTGAGATGACCAAAGAGGGAAGTCTTGGGGGACTGGGGCAGCTGGAGATGACCCCCGTCTCTTTGGTAAATGAAGGTGAAAGTAAATGTACGCATCTGCTTTCAGCTCAGACCACAGGACCAGCACCCGCAGCAGATCTAGAAGCCTCAGAATCAGATCCACATTCAGCTCCAGCTTCACGTGACACTTTGGAAGTTCCTTCAAAACCCAGTGAGGGCTTCAGTGGAAACGAGCCCACGGCTCCTCGGGAGACTGAACACACTCTCTTCTCCCTCTGCTGGGTACATTTTATCATCCTCTGCTCATCTGCTGTTTTATTAGTGTTATGTCTAACCATTGTAATCCAGCTTTGTGAATTGAGGGTATGAACCTACTTGATCCATCTTTATCTAGTCTATCTATAATGAAATACAATGTAACAATTGAATATAATAAACCAATTGCTTGGGTGTGGTTTGGCCTCAGGGAGGAGATGTGACCACACTCAGCCATCTCTTGCCTGAACAGCTACTGGTTGATATCCTGGCAGAAAGATTTCAGGTAAGTTTACACACTGTTAGTTATGCACTTGTAACAAGACCGTGTTACCCGTGAGTTTCCCCCAGCACAAAGACACTCTGTAGGCGGGATAGCGTTTCACAATGTCCTTTATTTGGTTGCTCTCGACTGCTCGCTCAGGCAGTTCGTATCTCTGCTCTCTTCCCCTCCCTCAGTCCCTACTGGGGTTTATCTAGGGGAGCAACCCCAATCAGCCAAACCCAGACCAGCTGAGGCTAATTAAACCTCTTCCGGCCCCGTTCCCTGAACCACTCCCACACTCCGTCCCCTCTGCAGCTGAGCCCAACCACGCCCCTGCCACCACAGCAGTTTCTTGTAATAATATATTGTGAGTCACATTACAAAAATATATCAGATATGTATCATGTGTAATACTTAACAGGTGTTTCACCTAAGGGTCTTTTGTGTCTTCTCCTTTTTGTTTTCCTTTGTCTTGTCATTGCCATGGCGTTGTGATCGCAGCTAAGCGACTGTCACCGTGGCATCGTGATCGGCGGCCTGGAGTCTGTGTACGCTCAGTCAGCAGCCAGCACGCTGCAGATTGTTCTCAAGGCCCTTAATAACCGCAAACACATCTTTGTCGTCAACCTGTCTGATTCCTACGCTGCCCTGAAGGCACGGGAGAAAGCACAGACAGAAGCCCAGGGTAAGAACAACTGCACCAGCAAATACATACATTCTTATACAGAGGACATGAATCATCAAAGTTATTGTATTTTCATGTCTATTCAGTAGGTTTTATGGCACTGTAAAGTATGTGGAGCTGTGTGTGTGTGTGTCCTTCAGAGGCTCTGCAGAAAGAGAAGGCTGAGAGGGATGATCAGTGGCTGCAGGAGCTGGATGAAGAGGAGGATGACACTCTGCCAGAGGAGGAGCAGGAGCGTCTGAGAAGGAGGCGCAGACAGAAGGACCTCAGGTACTGACTGGGAAATGGCCCAACACATCTTAACCTAAAACTTCTTTTTTCTTCGGAGGTTTTGCTTGTACCAGTGTTTCTAATCGGATTCATCACTCTCTCTTAACTGGACAAACTCCTCGTACTTTCGTCATCTTCACATTTCAAATGATTTTGAAAGCAACCCTGATGCAGAAGGAACAACATGGCCAACAAAAAGAGATGGATCAAAGAAACGATAGTTATGTAGGAATAAACTACACAAGAAACTTTAAGTAAAGATATGATAAAATAGATATCAGATGTGTCCGCATACCTGAATGAAAACCTCATTCAACCCTCCACTTTTTCATTTTGTGTGCATGACTGTAACTAGTTATTTAGTTCAAACTGTTGTAGACGCAGCTTTCACCAAAAAGTGAGAATATTTTAAACCCCAAAAAATTCAACTAAAAAGGTGTGTGTGCGTGCGTGCGTGCGTGCGTGCGTGCGTGCGTGCGTGCGTGCGTGTGTGTGTGTGTGTCAGGGAGCTGGAGCAGAAACAAAAGAGGCTCCAGGAGGAGATGAAACGGTTGATGGAAGAAAAGATGAAGAAGATGAGCGAACTGGCCGCTAAGAAAGATACTGAAGACGTGTCGAGGAAGAAGAGCTTGCTGGAGGGGAAGCCGGTCTGTATATGTATTCCACACCAACACTCCTTAATGAATCAAATCTTGAATAATAATAATAATAAGTTGTCTGTTTCCTCTGCAGTCAGCCGATGCATTGAATGTGCTGCGGATGACTTCCTGTGACGACAGCAAAGAGTCACTCGATGCCAGAGAGCAGCCTCATTTAAATAAAGGTGCGTGCAAGGGCAAATAATTCAGCTTCTGTTTAATGCTGGACACTTGACACCAGGACATCTTGAATAATTTGCAGCAGATATTAGTATATAGACCGTGATCTGATTGGTTAGTTGCTGACATGTGCTCCTCTTTGCCGCTACAGTGCATCATAGCAAAGAGGCTGATGATTTACTAAAGCAGACGGAAGAAAGCAAAGCTGTACATGCAGAGTCTCCTCAAGCCTCAGACCAGCTGGAGAGAGGAAAGGTAGTTGCTCAGCAAAGGCATCCAACCCCACACTACAAATACACCGTATGGTATTATAGAATATTATATAGAACATAATCTTTAGTTTGAGTCCCGCAACACAGAGCATAATTCTTCTCAATTTACGGTACCATTGTGTACCAGTACAGGAGGTACTGATACTTACATGTATTACAAGGAAACACTACGGGTAATTAGGGATGGATAACAATGTGAGATTTTATATTTTTTTGGTAATTTATAATTAACTGGGAGGGACTTTGGTATTAACTACTGGCTACTTTTTTTTTTAAATATTACTGGATAGAGTATGATCTACTGAGCAACACAACTGGAACATGTTGGGGAAGATGGAGTAATGAGTTCTGTAGCACTTTATTAATCTGCTGTGAATCATTTTTTAAATTCCCAACACTACTTGATATACTGACGAGGATAGGTTAAATAACAACTGGGTACATTTGTGTTTTTACTGTGGAACAAACCGAAGTCCAGGGAAAAAGAGTGCTGTCGGGAACTTATTGGAGAATGATAGCCGATATGCTTGCTACCGTTTATGTTGCAAAGTAGGTGTAATTACTGTTTGGAGTACAACATTGTATTTATAGGACTTAAGAAGCCTGAGGTGTTGTTGGGAAGCTGTTGTCCATTGTTGTCATAGAGTACAGGAAGTAGAACACTTTCCATGCTGAGATTCTACAATAAATCCTGAGTGGCTATCAGCTGTAGAAGATGATGGATTTCACATCCTGTCGCAGTGCAACTGTCATGAGCAGTAAAGGATACAGACATGCAGTTGTTGAAAAACTTCATTGAGTCACTGTAAAAACATGTAAATATGGAATGCCCTGCCATGGGTCATGTCATAACTTTCAGCACATCTCTTCAAACATGCATCCAGGACTGTACAGACTTAATGCCACAATCCCAGCCATGCAAACAGCTCCGTAGCGTCCCTCAACAACAGCTGCCCGTCTCTCGCTTCACCAGCAGACGTTGACCGTAGACACCACCATGTTTTAGTGGAGCTCTTTTAAGTTCCTTACATCTTCTTCTCTTGTCCCTACAGGTATTAAAAAATGTAATCGTTATCAAAGATTGTCTTCAATCTCACTATGGAACCATCTACAACAGGAATTATAGATATCCAATCATAACTGACTTGAAGTATGCTTGTGATTGGATCTCAAGAGTATAGAAACTGTGGAGATGAAGAGGCTGAGAGAGGAAAAAGAGCTGAAGAAAAGCAGAAAGGGAGGAGAGAGAGATAATAAAGAAGCACCGGGGAAGAGGGGCCCGTCTGGTGGGAAGGAGGTCTATACACGCACCACCTTCACCTGACAACAAACACGTGCACCGCAAGATATTTTATTTCATTTCTTTCTCCAGTCAACAGCTGCACAGGATGTTGGTTCGACGTCTTTCTATAACCACCCAAAAGAGCAACATCATTTAAATGAACAGCAGACGTAAGGACTCCCAACACGACTGAATGCAGGACACAGAAGCTTTCAGCATATACGATAAGAAAAGATGATACACTCTGTTTAACTGTTTAGCCACCAGTCTGTAGTCCTTGGGTGTTAGATATGTTGGTAGGATGAAGGTTAAGCTCACTACTTACTTACACGGCTCACAGTTTTATTAACAGACCTTTTTTTTTTAAGTCCACGGGGCTCTCCAAACCCAAGATGACATTATCGAATGAATTGTTAGGGCTCGAAGAAAGATACATCTAAAAAATAAATAAATTAAAAAACTCACACACTAAGCTAAGGAATCAATGTCATTCCCATTATGAAAACTAACAACAGAGAGCCCATACCATTTACAAGATAAAAGTCATGATCAAAAAAGGATTGAGTATTATTGGATGTATCATTATTGGACCCTCTTTGTGAATACAGTGCATCAAAGCAAAGAGGCGGATCATTCACAGAAGAAGACAGAAGACGCCAAGGGATTACAAGCAGGGTCTCCTCGGCCTGCAGGCAAGCTGGAGGGAGAAATGGTATGTTTATTAAGGAGTGACACGGTCACCCCCCAATCAGAGCAACGCACTGCATCGTCATGGCAAATGAGGAGTTACCCATTTCATTACAAATGTGCTCTCTTTAAATATTCTTTGTGAAGAGAATCATAGCCATGCATTCACAAAAATGCATGTAATACAGCTAAATGTTGAATTTGCCAACAGCACAACAATGGAAAGATAAACTGCTGCGTTGCACTTACAGTTAATACTTCAGTAATAATTAAGTAAAGACAACTCGAGTCGAGTATTTTCTGTTGCTTCTGCCACACCAGAAAAACAAAGAATAAATGCTGTTAAATGCCGATGACCACTTTGTGAAACCCTCGATGTTTCGACTGTCCACCCAATCCAGTCCACTGTGGATGAGCTGCAGTCTCAGTTCAGTGTGTATGAGCAGAGCCAGGAACAGGTGGAGCACATCTTGCAGCACTGGGACCGAGCCCGGGGCTTGTTGCTGGTCCCGCTCCCCAGTATGGAGGCCCCACCGGTGTCGGAGAATAACACGAGAAAGAAACAGGTGAGGTGTAATTAAGTTAAGATAAAATTGGGACATTGATGCAATTCTTCTTTATCCTCTCCTAAACTGCTGCCTGCCATTCCACAAGCCTGTTACATTTTAAACAACATTGGAACACCCCAACCTTTCTTCCAAACAAAATGGTTGTTTCCAAACATCTTCATTTTTATGACGGATATGAGGATAGCACAGACCTGCCAATTGTGATGGAGATGCAGACCCCTTGTCCGTGACAAAATGAGAAGCAAACTGTCCAATTACAGCTTGAGGGCGTTGCTTTATATTGCAGGAAAAGCTTCTGATCAGTTCAGAAAGTTGTAATCCCTTACACTATTTGTCGTTGGGAAAAGTAATGCTATTCCAGTAACGCGTTAAAACGTTGGTCACAACACACCGATGTGATACATCATCACCCCTCTGTGCACAGACCGCTGGTGGCAAGAGAAGCAAAGCCGGCGTCAAGATCTTGTCCCCAACGCCCAGTCAGACGGCAGCACCTGTTGAAGTAGACCTGGTGTTTCCACAGGACCTCATCCCTCATGTGGTCCTGAATGTAACAGGGAAAGACTCTCCGAGCGCTGCAGAGCTGCTCGAAGGCAGCACCCTGCCTCCACTGGTCCAGGTACGCTGGCTTTTTCTGTTTTTGTATTAAGTATAATTTCTTCCGAAAAAGTTGTCTGTTTCTAGTTTTTCTTATCAGTTTATCACCGTTGCCTCATCTGTTTTCTTCTCTCCTCTGATCTGGTTAGGTGTTGGAGGACTTGGGTTTGGGACCCAGCGGCCCACCCATCCCGCCTCCCACCACTTTCTCTATGGTTCCTTTCCCCAGAAACAGGGAGCTCTCTAACAGTCAGCTCACCTGTAGCTGTTTCACCTTCCTGGTTCCCTCGGGGCTGGACGAACACGACGAGGAGAAGAAAGACTCGGTGAGTGATGGTGATTTCACCCCACATGAATATATGCTAAAACACACAAGTGCAAAATGACTAGTGTGAAAGGGACAATCTTTTCCAAGAAGCAGCAGGATTTACAAGAAATGCGGTCTTGATTTGAAAGATTAATTAGTGCTACGAATTTACTGTAAAAAACTGATGTCAACACTAAAGATTGAGAGTGGTGTTTGTGTGTGTGCACTAAAGGGAGAGGCGGCGGCAACAGTTCAAAGAGGTCGCAGCAAGGTCAGCATGAAGGAGAGCAGAGACAGTGAGAAGAGCAAGAGGCAAACCTCAGCCAGGAAGAAAGCAAGGGACTTGGACCGGTCTAAGTTACACGTCTCCTCCACATCTGAAGAAGACCAACTACAAGAAAAGTTAGAGCTGAAACGCAACCAGAGGCAAAGGAAGACACACAGACACACTCCCCCATCACAATGTCTTTTATTCTTTGCTATGTTGTTGTCGTTTGTACTAAGTGTGTGTGTGTGTGTGTGTGTGTGTGTGTGTGTGTGTGTGTGTGTGTGTGTGTGTGTGTGTGCAGCCTCACAACATTTCGGTGGGTTGTGCCAGCCAACAGTGAGGTGGTTCTGAAGATCTGGTTCTACTCAGACTCCCCAGGGGAGTTTGAGCAGACCTTCAACTTTGAGCTCCTGGGGACCCGGAGACACTACCAGCTCCTCTGCAGAGGGGTTTGCACCTATCCCTCCATCTGCAAAAGCTACATGTCAGCATTGTTTATTAACTTCATGCTAACTATTGTTCTTCTAATCTTTGTTGTTGGAATGCTCTTTAGCATTCCACTCCTCCTGCCCACTTCAGCTACAGAAACCGTTCAGCTATCAAAATGCTCAGCTCTTTCAGGAGACGGGTACTATTACTTTTCTTGTTTCTAACTTTTAAACTTTTTGAATTATTAAGATTTTTATAAATATATATTTTTGAATGGGATCTCTATGGAGAAAATCATCAAATCCTCTTAAACTTCTTCAACTTTGAAAGCTTAAAAGTTCTGCATACTTTCAGCTACAGACACCATTTAAATGTTTTTTTAAATGTTGACCAAACCTTCAACTATTACTGTAAGAGTCACCGTTTATGTTTTATGCTTTTTTTAGACCTTTTCTGACTTTATAATGGATGTGTATTGCGCAGCTCAGAGTGCGTGATGTCATCGCCAGAGTGGAGAGGAGCTTCAGAATCTTCCTATTTTGCCACCAATTCCACAATTGTCCCTCTTCATTCACCATTTGTGGATCAAAACATAGGGAATTTTGTGCTGGTCGTAGACATGCATCGATGGAATCCAACAGACTTACACATTTTTGTCTGGGAGCCTGAAAGTGAGAGGAAATCCACCTCTCTGCTCCACCATGTTAACTCTGACTCCAAAAAGATCTCACACAGACAACCGTACCTGATTTGTACATTGCCACAAAAGCCAAAGTTTTTACACTAAGACCCAATATTCACATTATCTGTTCATCAAGTCATCCTTCCTCTCCGGGTCCGATATCGAAGCAATAGGAGCTACGGTTAGATGAGTTTTGAGATAGTTTGACAGGTGTTCCTCAGCTTTAAATCCAAGTTAAGCCAATGGAACTGCAGTCTCTTTGAAGTTATCACTATGGCAACCTTTGATGTTGGCAGGCACACAGGTGATTGATATGAGCTAATTACTGCAGTTTGACACACACACAGACACTGACGCACACACACACACAGACACTGACGCACACACACACACATATACAAATGACTTGGAGATATTCAGTCAAAGGCATTGTAACACCTCCTCCATTGTAACACCTCCTCCATTGTAACACCTCCTCCATTGTAACATTCTCCATTGCACCTCCTCCATTGTCACCTCCTCCATTGTAACCTTACACCTCCTCCATTGTAACACTCCTCTCCATTGTAACACCTTCTCCATTGTAACACCTCCTCCATTGTAACACCTCCTCCATTGTAACACCTCCTCCATTGTAACACCTTCTCCATTGTAACACCTCCTCCATTGTAACACCTCCTCCATTGTAACACCTTCTCCATTGTAACACCTTCTCCATTGTAACACCTCCTCCATTGTAACACCTCCTCCATTGTAACACCTTCTCCATTGTAACACCTCCTCCATTGTAACACCTTCTCCATTGTAACACCTCCTCCATTGTAACACCTTCTCCATTGTAACACCTTCTCCATTGTAACACCTTCTCCATTGTAACACCTTCTCCATTGTAACACCTCCTCCATTGTAACACCTTCTCCATTGTAACACCTCCTCCATTGTAACACCTCCATCAACCGGCACCTGGGCTCATCTCAACACCTGTCTGCAATTAAACCACCCTGTTAAATACCCCGGCTTCCTTCGACTCGTCGCCAGATGATTTCACCATCTCAATGGTAGCTTTAATCTCGACCCCTCTTTGTCTTTTCCTCGACTAAAGAGTATTTACTTGTGCTGTCTATTTGTGTACTTGTGACTGACGTATATTCCTTGTGCCCAGGATTCCTGACCCTGCAGCCCAGCCAACGCCGCTCACGCCACCACATCTCTCTACCTCTCCTTCAGATCACCAGCTGTCTCCCCAATAAAACATTCCTACACCTACCCTTCCGCCTCCGTGTCCGCTCTTGGGTCCAGCTGAAAACCAAACCGTAACAGGGGTCCCTGAAGGATTGGCGGTTCCGCTAGGCCATGTCGATGGGCAAGACACTTAACGTTAACCCTAAGTTGCTCCCGTGGTGTTAGATCAGTGTATGATGAATGCACTCATTGTAATGCGCTTTGGATGTCAGCTACGGCAGCTGTTATTACTATGACTACTACTAGCTACAGCTATTAGTATGACCGCTATTTCTGATATTACCACTACTTCTACTAATATTACTGTTATTTCAACTACGACTATTACTGTGACAGTAAAATCGTTTAGCTTCCATCTTTTCCTGGATTGTAATTCATCTCTTGGATTCTTTAGATGATGCAGTTTTGCTTCCAACTTTTCCAGTTATACATTTCAACGACAAGGATTTTCATCAGTTCAGTTCAATGCTTTTGGGCTTTAACACTTTTCAGCAGTTAGTTTCCCTTTTCTGTATTTTCAGTTATTTTCAGCTATTGTTTTCAAATATTTCACCTTCACGTTTTCAGCTTTTAGCATTTCAACGCATTATCAGCAGGAAATGCATTTTCTAGTTACATTTTGATGTTTCACCCAATATTTCTCAATAAAATAGTGACGTCAGTGTTCTATCATAGACGGACGGTCACACAATCAGTCAGACAATTTCCATTTCCTGAAGAAAATGCGTGTTAATGCTGACAGCTGAAGAAGGCTTTGCTGAAAATGGAGAGATTTGAAATGAATTGCCTGAAAAATCTCAAAGCCCAAATGCACTGCACTGCTGAAATACATGGGACCTGAAATGTCAAATTAGCATTGCCTTTATATTTACAGACGCCAACGCGTCTGTGTTTGTGTAGATACAAGGAAAATAGGTACCCGGAGAACATGGAGCGACTAGTGATTCACAACAACTCAGGCCTGGAGGCTGAGGTCCAGTTCCATTTCCAGCATGATAGCCAGGCCGACACATATCTGCTGCACCCCCCAACCATGACTCTCAAACCTGACCAGAAACAGGTACCATACAGATCTCACCGCACAGGGAAATACAAGATTGAGAACATTTTGGTGTCCATTGAAGTTTTACGGATGCTTATAATATTATAACATACATGGGTAAATGTAAATATTCTTCTGTCCTGCTAGGGGTTGACAGTGTGGGCCTACCCAACAAAACTGGGACAAATGCAGGACAGCGTCGTGTGCCATATCAAGGACAATCCAGAGCTTGTCATCATCAACCGCTCCAGCTGGGGCCTTCGGCCACAGATGGAGCTGGAAAGCAAGAATTTTCACTTTAAAAGGACTTAGCTGCACAGGTACCAAAAACATACAACGTATGTTACGTGTTGTAACTCTGTTCTGCTGTTCATTCTGTACACATGACATCTATTTTTATACTCTGTCCATCCTGATAGAGGATCCTCCTCTGTGTCTCTCCTGAAGGTTTCTTCCCTTTTTTTCCCCTTAAAGGGTTTTTTTTGGGGAGTTTTTCCTGAACCCATGAGAGGTCCTGGGACAGAGGATGTCGTATGTGTACAGATTGTAAAGCCCTCTGAGGAGAATTTGTCATTTTGGGCTATACAAAAATAAATTGAATTGAATTGAATACAATACTAATTCAGGGAAGAGAAATTCTAGAGTATTTTCCCACAGTAGCTTGACAAGTGATTTTCACGAGGCACAAGTTAACCCCCTCCAAAAAGGAAGCAGCATGATGAAGTCAAAATACTGTGCATCAAATACAGTGACAACAGCAATTATTTCGAATTTCTGGGTAAACTTAACTGTCCGTCCCTTTGTCCTTTTCTCAGTCAACCTACCTTCTTCCTTCCTTCTCTCTAGGCGGGACAGCCGCAGCGTGACGCTGCATAACAAGACGGCTCTGCCGGTGTCTTGGAGACTGCAGGGTGTGGAGGAGTTGGGTGATGAGTTCAGTGTGCCACAGAATGAGGGCATCGTCTCACCCAACTCCTCTGTCCCACTGAGCTTACACTTCAGGGCCAGGAGGCCACACCGCATTAATAAGATCTTCTGTCTGGAGGTGTAGTAAAACTATAGAAGTACACATGAAATGAATAAAAAGTATAGCATACAGTGGGCAGAGTCGATGCAGATATGTGTCAGTGGATATTTAACCTATCAGTTTGTATGTATATACAGTATGCGCTGTGTGTTTTGTTTCAGGTATCCGATGTGGAGATGATTCTAGGCATCGTGCACACAGAAAACCTACAGGTCACAGCTGAAGCCTATGACATAGCTCTGGACGTCACACCAAGTGAGAACTGGTAGCGCTAACAAACATGTCCTTCCCTAACCTGCGAGGCTTATAAATATTTTGAGGCACATGTAATTCAGACTGATAATTCAGACTGATATTTCAGTCCAGAATCTTCTTGCTGTGAGGTGACTGTTTACCATTGGGTTGTGGTAGTTGATTTTCTTTGAACAGACTGGTCACAGATGAGGTTGGGGTCGAAGATCAATTTATCAGAATTCTTTATTGGACATAAATCATGGGAAGAAAAGCACAGTTTGCTAGACTGCAGAATTTCAAAAACATGTCTCTCTCTCTATATATATATATATATATATAGATAAGAGTTGTACACCAGATACACCTGTTCAACCAGAATGTGTCCTGTTACACAGAGTTCATCTGTGAATACCAGTGTGTGCAATTCTACAACAAAGCTGGAAATACATACTAATAAATTGTGTTCTTTAAGCTGATATAATATTACATACAATGTTATTAATCCTAACATGCATATACAGGAGATATAAAATATCGCCACAGTCGCAACGATATTTAAAATGATACAATCTTGTTTCTGTGGCAGAAGGCTGTCTGGACTTTGGAACCATCAAAGTCTTTGAAGAGGCTGAACTGTCTCTCAGGATGAAAAACCTAGGGAAATATGAAATAGCCTTCAAGTGAGTTTGAACTGCTACTTTTTGACTTTTCAAGTATCAGTTTGGGTTTCACATTACTGCAAGTGAACTACCACTTCCACAAGGTTTACATTGCAGCGGACCGACCCAAACCTGAACTCCATTTACACCGTGTCCCCCCTGAGTGGGACTCTAATGCCCCACGAGAAGCCCACAATAGTGCAAATACTTTGCAGACCTCAACTTTGGCCCACTGGTCTACGGCTACAAGACAAGCCAGAGCTTCACTACTGAGAACAATGGAGAGCTCATGATCCCTGCGCCAGCGGGGAAGGCAGGGTAGGAGAACAGAACACACAAACAAACTCATACACAAGGGCTGATACGGTTCCAAAACTAAGATGGAATGAAAGAAAAAAGAAAAGGAAAAAAATGCTTTAGAATCACAAATGAAGTTTTAAAGTAACGGAAGTTTAAAAGTAGCAGCTCTGTCCAGGTGTTCTTGGCATGTTGATGAGATACTGCCCATGCTAAGCCATTTCTGCTGTGAGTTTGCACTGTCAGTTCTGTTTTTGAATAAAGGGTTGGAAATTAATGTTTTTTTGTTTTTTGTTTTTTTATCCAATTCATCGATTAATCGAAAAAATAATCAATAGATTAATCGATTATTAAAATAATCATTAGTTGCAGCCCTGCTGTAGTGACAATTATTGATAGTGCCAAATGTCACAAAAAAAAGCTCCGTATCTCTCTCTCCTTTTCCTTTGTGTTTCCAGGTCTGCTGGTGTTTCCCGTAAAGGTCCGAAATTGAAGCCATATTGCTAAATTCGGTAAGTCCCAAAATGAACAACTGAACATTATTTTCATGTATGTTTAAATGGGAATGACAAACCCAAAATAGAATTGCAGCACTTCAGAGAATACCTTTAACATTTTTCACAAATGTATACTTACTAATATATTCTGTAATTTCAATAGAATTAGTAATGTAGTGGACATTAGATGACTATTAAATTCACTTGACATTTTTATTTATTATCATATTTCAAGAATTGCAAACACAAAACTCTTGCAGTCAAATATCAAGAAGTTACCAACCTAATGTAAATAGATTTCAAATGTTAAGTCATTTAATGTAGTTTTTATATATCCTTAAATATTTATTCATTGCATGAATGAATTGTAGTTATGTCATAAAATAAATCAGTTTCTTTGTGTCTCAAACAGTCTAAACCCATTTACCTATTCCAGCTTTTGAATTATTGAAGAGTGTACAGATTTTCATGATGTTGTGATCAATTAAAAATATTTATGGAAACTAATAACAATAAGTCGAGTCAAATTTACTTTATGAACTATTAATGTTATTTAATTAATGTCTATTCGCTTTAAAATGCCTTTCTTTCTTGCTGAAGAAGTAACTGACAATAAACATAACTTTCTACATATTGGGTGCAAATGTCCCACGCTGTATTTTGTAAAATGTAATACAAGGCAAATGTGTAAACAGGTCTTTTTGCTTGAACACAAACATTATGGCCGCCGCCTTTCCTCTCCGTGCATCCTTTCCTCTCCGTGCATCCTTTCCTCTCCGTGCATCCTTTCCTCTCCGTGCATCCTTTCCTCTCCGTGCATCCTTTCCTCTCTGTGCATCCTTTCCTCTCCGTGCATCCTTTCCTCTCCGTGCTGTACTGAGACACCTGGAATGCACCTCTGAGCCACTTGTCAAGACGTCATCAGCCTCTCAAACTGAACTGACCACATTTAAATGTCTCTTATACAATTGCAATCAGCTTTCGAATTTAAAAGCCTATTTTCAACATATACCACAGCATCTAAAGAAACAGTGACACAGCTGTTTGTGTGTTTCAGGGGTGTTCATACAAAACAAATGTTTATAGAAGCAGAAATTATAAGGATTGTTCAGTAAATGACTTATAGCCTGGAATACTTGAAAAACAGGCCCACTTCACGCTACTTGGAAGCGAAAGACTTACTACAAAAACATTTTAATATTGTGGAACCTATAGAATTTGTGCTTGATTCACAAAACAGGAAATCTTTTCGGTACGTCTCCATACTAAAGTCTTTACAGCAGATCCTAAGTTGTCAAACTTTTCTGGATAAAGCAATCAATTTGAAATCTGCCCATCAAATTCAAACTGATGAAATTCAGTATACTTCCTTTTATGATGGTATTAATTACAAATACAATTTGTAATTGTCAAAGGAGTGTGCTATTTCACTTATTTTGTATGTAGATCATTTTGAAATCTGTAATCCACTAGGCCCCTCCAGAAAAAAAACATAAAATCTTTGGGGTGTATTGGGCACTAGGGAACTCGCTGTCATCTTATGGAGTGCCACCCCCGCCAAGGTGGAGTGGTTCGGCTCCAACGGGGGCCACAGCGGTCCGGGCGGGCGGTTATATATTATATTATATATTATATAATATTGTTATATGTTATATTATTATATATTATATTATATTATTATCTATTATATTGTTATATATTATATATTATATTGTTATATATTATTTTATTATATATTATATTTTATTGTTATATATTATTTTATTATATATTATATTATATTGTTATATATTATTTTATTATATATTATATTATATTGTTATATATTATTTTATTATGTATTATATATTATATTATATTGTTATATATTATTTTATTATATATTATATTATTATATATTATATTATATTGTTATATATTATTTTATTATATATTATATTATTATATATCATATTATATTATTATATATTATTTTACCTCGCAGACAGGATAGCGTTTCTTAAGGCTCTTTATTTGGGTGCGCTTTTGCTCGCGCTGGTCTCGGCAGCGTGCTCTTGGCCACGCCCCCGAGCGCGCCCGCTGCTTCTGGTTCGTCCTTCGGGCTGATTGTGGTGCCTGTCTGACGCTCTCAGACTGTCCCAGGGTTAAGGCCACGCCGAGGAAACAAAGACACACTTCAGAGCAGCTATGTGCTCGCAACACAAACATTTGTGAAGGATTATTCCTTTGAAAATATGAAATACAATGGCCAGAAACGAATTGCACCACAGATTTGGTGTTAATGGACTGTGATAGATAGATAGATAGATAGAAAGATAGAAAGATAGAAAGATATCTAGATATCTAGATAGATAGATAGAAAGATAGATAGATAGATAGATAGATAGAAAGATATCTAGATAGATAGATAGATAGATAGAATAGAAGAACAAGAAGAAGAAGAAGAAAAAAATAAGAAAAATGCACAATATATACAAGAAATAGAATAGAATAATAATATTAAATTGCAAGATGTAGCCAACAAACAAACAAAGGTGCTATAGTTGGTGGTTGATTTGGCCAGAGGTGATTTATTGTACAGTGTTATTGAGGAGGGCAGGAATGATGACTAATGTATGTCCATGTTTTTAATGTATAGCTCTTTTATGATGATTTTAATGTTTTGTAAAGTGCCTTTCAGCATTTTGAAAAGTGCTATTACTACTACTACTACTATTATTATTACTATTATTATTACTATTATTATTATTATTATTATTATTATTATTATTATATATGCTTTGGCTGTCTCTCCGCGGCACATTGTGCCCAAAGTGTGTGTCTGCCTGGGTGTGGCTCTTCATCCCCCTGCTGCCAATTGACCTGCACACCTTCAACTCCTCCACCCATCAAGCCCCAACAGTGGATAAGCCCCAGGTCTTCGCTCCAGATCCTCAGTCCTCACACGGGGTCCTAATGCGACGCTGAACTCGGGGCCCTGCAATTGTCTGCTTGTAACTTGGTTTAACCTGCGGGTCCCTCGAGCTCACGGCCCTTGACAACCCAACCAGCTAGCGGTCTGCCTCCCGGTTCTCCCTGCCTGCTCAACACCTGGCCAGCCCCCCACTCTGCTCCCACGGCCCCCAGCCCGCATTCGACACCAAACCCAGACCGACCTCATTTCAGCCCCCGGTTCTTTGCAGATAAACTGAACTCCTCCTGCTGTCTGTGTTCTGCTCTTGGGTCCATCTCTACACAAAGATGACAGAAGGTCCTGGAGAGCAAAGAAAGCTCAGGTGAGTCACAGGTTGATGCTGCAGCAGGTTCTCACAAGGCTTTAAGAAGGAAGATGGTTCTCTGAGCAGGTTTTACAATTTACAAAAAAAAGATGACTTTGGTTCATACGTACAGTTAAAACCACAACGATGCCTTTAGTAGTGCTGAAACATGTGGTGGCTTTATGGTAGCTGATCGACAGCGTTGAGTTATTAAGCATAAATGTGAGAATTCTTTTGTCACTGTAAAATTAATATCTTTGGGTTTTGGATTGTCAGTCAGCCAAAACAAGTAAGTTTAAGATTTCACCTTTGACTTTTTTATAAGATTGTCTAGACCTCATTATCAGTAAAGCCATCAATAAATGTTTCTAGTCAAAAATGGTTCGATTAAATTGTAGTCTTTATTTTTTAATATACATGAATGTGAACTCAATGGTAAAATAGTGATGCCTAAAACCAGTAGCGGCCGTGTGTCCCCCCTCGGCCTTCAGGTCTGTCCTCCACAGTCCTCCCTGCATGAATCCACCTCTTAATACCATCACGATGACGCCATGGCTCTAGAACCTCTACACTTAGACAGAAGCATCATAACCAGGCGTTGCATCACCTTAACGCAGCGTAACGAGCACAACAGAGTTGTACACAATGTCTATCTTTTGTTGAAAAGTCCGTCTTGAAAATGGCGTTGTTTGTATTTCTGTAACTAAATCTGTCTCTTCTCCTCCATCAGCCATTGTGGGTTAAAACAATAACACAAAAACAACGCTTCTATATCTTCATGAATTAACGCTAGCTCCTTCAGGTCGCCTCAGGAGGATCAGGTTGCTAACTCCGCCTTTCCCCAGTGAGCATCCAATCAGAAGACGTGCCCGTGCTGACGTCATCGTACGCCTGCATGCTGGCCCCGGTGTCACCAACTCTAAATGTGATTGGTTAACAGCAGTTTAGATTCCGTTAGCTTTAAGCTACAGACGCCAGCACTGTTGATTCTGAAGGCCTCAGGGCACATTTCTTGTTCCCTAGCAACACATGACGGCTGGAATCTGATTGGATAAGAGCTCTGACGTAAAGGCCAGCCCTCCGCTCTCCACCTGAGGCTGGAAGCAGCGTGACCAAGAGGAAAGCTATGAAGAGAATAGACTATGGGGAATAATTTAATACATATTTATGGAAATAAAATATAAAAATTAAATTTATATTCTGATGATGTTTAGGCCAGCAGAGAAGGCCTTGCTGGCCGTGACGGCCCGCTACTGCCTAAAATACCTCATGTCTTTTGAGATCTGCTAAAATGTACCCAGACTGTTATTAGAGTTGGGTATTGAACCACAATGCATTTTTAGTAGACTGTAATAAACACATATCAAAGACTGACCGGGGTGGTGGAGCCACTGATTGTCACGATCAGTCTGACTGCTGTAAACATGTAAATACTGCAGTGAGACTGTTCTGTTGCACGATAGAGGCTCGAGGCTCGTGTCTATGCATCATCATTCATACAGTGCTTTGCATTGAGCGTTTATGGTTGAATGTGGGCGTGTAGAGGGCGGCATGTGAGGCTGAACACATGTACAGGTTGTGTTGGGATTTATAAAAGGAACTGGCTCACTGGCAGCATAGGCAAGGTTGTATAAATCTGAATAGTTGTTACCATACTTGCATTTCCTCCTTTGAACGTACTCAAACATTTAGTGTGGATCCTATACGCTCTGTTTTATAAATAAAAACATATCAGAGTTCTCACTTCCTCCTGGTGGGCTGTCAAGCCATCCAGATAATATCCGTTTCATGTGCCAATACTTTTAGATATCCGCCTCTAAATCGTCATCTACTGAGTGACCTTTTAACCCTTTAATTGACCTTTTAAACAAAGTATCGGAGCAGCACAAACTTTTTGGTCTGTGATATAAATCCACAGATCAGCTGGGAACATCTGTTAGAAAAATAAACTCTTTATTTATTTTTATTTTTTTTTTTACAAGGTCAAACAGTGTGTTGCTGAAGTTCAAACCGAGCATCAGAACGGGGATTTAAGTGACTCTGAACGTGGCCTCGTGGTTGTTGCTGAGTATTTAAACAGCTGCTGATCTATTGGGATGTTAACGCACAACCATCTCTAGTTTACAGAGAACGGTCCGAAAAGAGAAAATATCCAGTGAGCGGCAGTTGTGTGGACGAAAATGCCTTGTTGATGTCAGAGAAGAAGACCACACCGGGGCCACTCCTGTGAGCTAAGAACAGGAACCTGAGGCTCCAGGAGACCACACCGGGGCCACTCCTGTGAGCTAAGAACAGGAACCTGAGGCTCCAGGAGACCACACCGGGGCCACTCCTGTGAGCTAAGAACAGGAACCTGAGGCTCCAGGAGACCACACCGGGGCCACTCCTGTGAGCTAAGAACAGGAACCTGAGGCTCCAGGAGACCACACCGGGGCCACTCCTGTGAGCTAAGAACAGGAACCTGAGGCTCCAGCAGCAGGAGACCACACCGGGGCCACTCCTGTGAGCTAAGAACAGGAACCTGAGGCTCCAGGAGACCACACCGGGGCCACTCCTGTGAGCTAAGAACAGGAACCTGAGGCTCCACACAGGAGACCACACCGGGGCCACTCCTGTGAGCTAAGAACAGGAACCTGAGGCTCCAGGAGACAACAGGGCCACTCCTGTGAGCAGCAGGAACCTGGGAGCTCCAGGAGACCACACGGGGCCACTCCTGTCAGCTAGAACAGGAACCTGAGGCTCAGGAGACCACACGGGGCCACTCCTGTGAGGCAGGAACCTGGGCTCCAGGAGCAGGAGAGGAGACCCACTCCTGTGAGCTAAGAACAGGAACCTGAGGCTCCAGGAGACCACACCGGGGCCACTCCTGTGAGCTAAGAACAGGAACCTGAGGCTCCAGGAGACCACACCGGGGCCACTCCTGTGAGCTAAGAACAGGAACCTGAGGCTCCAGGAGACCACACCGGGGCCACTCCTGTGAGCTAAGAACAGGAACCTGAGGCTCCAGAGCAGGAGACCACACCGGGGCCACTCCTGTGAGCTAAGAACAGGAACCTGAGGCTCCAGGAGACCACTGTGAGCTAAGAACAGGAACCTGAGGCTCAGGAGACCACACCGGGGCCACTCCTGTGAGCTAAGAACAGGAACCTGAGGCTCCAGCAGCAGGAGACCACACCGGGGCCACTCCTGTGAGCTAAGAACAGGAACCTGAGGCTACAAGTCGCACAGACTCACCAAAATTGGACAATAGAAGATTGAAAAACGTTGCCTGGTGATTTTGGTGAGCAGGCATATTGGAGAACGGAGCTGCAGAGTGTCAGATCCATGGAAAAGAGATGGCAAACTGGGTTGTAATTCTTTCTTTCTTTCTTTCTTTCTTTCTATCTTTCTTTCTTTCTTTCTTTCTTTCTTTCTATCTTTCTTTCTTTCTTTCTTTCTTTCTATCTATCTATCATTGTAACACTGTCTAGAGCCCAGAAGTATAACTCTACAATATTTCACAAGTAAAACAAAGACATGAGAGAAAAGTCATTTGTGCAGCGAAACAGAAATACATACAATAAACTACAGCCATTCAACATCTCAGTATGTGTTGGCAGAACATCAGTTATTGTCTTTAAATGTCATACGGAGCTCTGTCGGGAGTCCTACAGGTCATAGTAGATCCTACTGATGTCGAAGTCTTCTTTGTAGGGCAGCAAGTCCTGTAGTGTGAACTTGTCATTCTGGCCGGTCCACACTGTTAGAGTGTATCTGTGTAGAACATGGGCAAGCATAAGCATTTAATGA
>JACSYO010001754.1:0-79549 GCA_016806645.1 Ophiodon elongatus | reverse complement strand
GCTCTCTGCCCCCCCCCTTCTCCCCCCTCCTCCCTTGCCCCCCCTTCTCCCTTGACCCCCCCAGATGAAGGAGACATTTGCCAGGAGCAGTGTTTCCTGCCTGACGGGTGGAGCCCTGCAGAGCCTCACGGCGGTCCGTGGGGATCCGTGCTGGCAGGTCACCCAGCAGCTCCACCTGCTCATTGAGAAGGTAAGGCCCCCCCCCCTCCACACGCCCCCCCCCAACCCACTGACCTCCGACCTGACTAACCCCTCTCCGTGACGTCGCCCCGCGTGACCTCACCATCACAACATATTTGTTGATCAGTGTTTTGCTGATTATTCCACCAGCTGCTGAGATTTATGGTTTTTCAAAGCGAAAGTTTTTTCCCTCCAGCTGTGGATCAGAACCTCCACGCCCACCGGAGCACAGCGCACCGACCCCTCTGGGTCTTATCATCATCATCATCATCATCATCATCATCATCATCATCATCATTATTATTATTATTATTATTACAGAGCCTCTTATTGAGCCAACATTTGAGTCGAGCTTTCGTTACATGTAATTCTGCCTCCGGGACACATTAATAAACAATTAGTTCATTTGTGACAGAAGATTATTCAGCAACGGTCAAAGTATTGTTTCGTTTGTTTTAAAGTAAAAATATCTAAAATTCTGTGGTTCCAGCTTCTGAAATGTGACTTTAGACTTCAGGAAACTGCTCTGATGAGTAAAAGGGGTGGAGTTTCCCCTTTAATCCATTTTAGATTCTTGTGCATAATCAATAACATATTTTCTTGCATCACACACGTTTCCTGTATTAACTGAGGATTAATTTTCATTCTGACCCTGTTTGTTTGATAAAAAACAACAGTTATATATATATGTATATAACTACAGAGCATTCCTTAATAAGTAATATTATTATTAATATTTTACCATTAAGTTAATATCATTACCTTATTAATATTATTATGCTTATTATCAAGATATTATTATTGTCAGATTATTATTATTATTATCAAATTTTTATTATTATTATTATTTTACCATGAAGTTATTATTACCTCATTATTAATGTTTTTCATTAGCAAAATATTATAATTATTATCAATTTATAATAATAATAATTATTGTATAATTATATTAATTATTATTATTACTATTGTTATTAATATATAATATTAGATTTTTAGTATTATCATCAAATAATAATAATAATTGTTATTATTATTACTATTTTTATTAATATATAATATAATATTTTTATTATTATCATCAAAAAATAATAATAATAATTGTTATTATTATTACTATTTTTATTAATATATAATATTGTATAATATTATTATTTGTATTATCATCCTAAGCTTCCTGCCGTTCTCTGAACATTATCCGAATGTCTGCAGACAAAGAGCTCCTTCATAGGAGACGAGATCCTGAGAGGTTTAATCAGCACAGGAATGTGTTCACCTGCTCACACACACACACACACACACACACACACACACACACACACACACACACACACACACACACACACACACTCTATAACCTTTGTTTCTTCCTCTCCGATTCTCTTGAATTGAAGCTCGTTCGGTGTTTTCTGATTAAATGTATTCGTGCTCCTGATCCTGAACGGGAGATAAGATCATATTTTGGGCAGAATGGATTCCGTGTATCTTGCATTTTGGGGGCAGATGTGTAAATTCCACAGAAAACTCTATAAAAAGCTGCAGCTCTCCTCAAAACGAAGCCTCGCAAACTTCAAGAGAGAATCACCGGCGGAGAGGCGATATAATAAAGTCTGCTTCCTGCTGACTGACTGCAGCTCACCGGAGCCGTGAGGAGGATCTAAAGAGGATCTAAAGAGGATCTAAAGAGGATCTAAAGAGGACCTAAAGAGGATCTAAAGAGGATCTAAAGACGATCTAAAGAGGATCTAAAGAGGACCTAAAGAAGATCTAAAGAGGACCTAAAGAGGATCTAAAGAGGATCTAAAGAGGACCTAAAGAGGACCTAAAGAGGATCTAAAGAGGACCTAAAGAGGATCTAAAGAGGACCTAAAGAGGACCTAAAGAGGATCTAAAGAGGGCCTAAAGAGGATCTAAAGAGGGCCTAAAGAGGATCTAAAAAGGGCCTAAAGAGGACCTAAAGAGCATCTAAAGAGGATCGAAAGAGGGCCTAAAGAGGATCTAAAGAGGGCCTAAAGAGGACCTAAAGAGCATCTAAAGAGGATCGAAAGAGGGCCTAAAGAGGATCTAAAGAGGACCTAAAGAGGACCTAAAGAGGATCTAAAGAGGATCTAAAGAGGACCTAAAGAGGATCTAAAGAGGACCTAAAGAGGATCTAAAGAGGACCAAAAACCAAAAACTAAAGAGGATCTAAAGAGGACCTAAAGAGCATCGTTACCTCCTCAGAACAACTCTCCCTCCACACACGTTAGTTATTACAATTAACGCACTGCATTGTGGGAAAACATCCCTTTGTTACGACTTGTTTGTCTCCTCGTTCTCATCACGTTTTTCCAATTTCGTTAAAGGAACGTAAAAACACAAGGGGGGGTGGTAAGGGGGTAAGGGAGCGGGGGGATAAGGGGGGAGGGAGAAGGGAGGGGGAAGGGAGGGGGGAGGATAAGGGGAAGAGGGGAGGGTTTCTAAGTTCAGGGTTCATGCTGCTGGTAGACGTGTTGGTGATCTGTGTGTTTCATTAGTAGAGGTGTGTGTGTGTGTGTGTTGTGTGTTGTGTGTGTGTCTATTGTGTGTTGTGTGTTGTGTGTTACATTAGTAGAGGTGTGTGTTGTGTGTTGTGTGAAGGCTAATGACCGTCTCCTCCTCAGTCTCTGACTCAGCGATACCAGAAGCAGATCTCATCGGTCGTCAGAGGTGAGAGACGACACGCCTCACTGCACCTGTTGTTGTTTGTCTGAAGGCAGGTTTTCATTGCTCTCCTCTCCCCCCCCCTCCTACTCCTCCCGTCTCCCCCCTCTACCCCCTCCACCCCCCCCACCCCCTCTCCCCCCCCCACCCCCTCTCCCCCCCCCAGACGAGGTGTCCCGGGTGCTGCCCTCGCTCGTGGTGGTCGACAGGGCGTCGCCTCGCCCCAAAGTTGCCGCCCACGTCACCGGCAGCTTCGTGCCCAAGCTGGAAGGAGAGGGAGGAGGTGAGAGAGGAGGTGAGAGAGGAGGTGAGGGAGGAGGTGAGAGAGGTGGAGGAGGAGGTGAGAGAGGAGGTGAGAGAGGAGGTGAGAGAGGTGGAGGAGGAGGTGAGGGAGGAGGTGAGAGAGGAGGTGAGAGAGGAGGTGGAGGAGGAGGTGAGAGAGGAGGTGAGGGAGGAGGTGGAGGAGGTGGTGGGGAAGGAGGTGAGGGAGGAGAGGGAGAAGGTGAGGGAGGTGAGGGGGGAGAAGGAGGAGGTGAGGGAGGAGAAGGAGGAGAGGAGGTGAGGGAGGAGAGGGAGGAGGTCAGGCAAGGCAAGTTTATTTGTATAGCACATAGTGGTGAGGGAGGAGGAGAGGGAGGAGTTTTTTATAAGAAGTCCTCACCCCCTGGTCTGGGTTGCGGTTCCTCACCCTCTGGTCTGGGTTGGGGTTCCTCACCCCCTGGTCTGTGTTGGGGTTCCTCACCCCCTGGTCTGGGTTGGGGTTCCTCACCCCCTGGTCTGGGTTGCGGTTCCTCACCCCCTGGTCTGGGTTGGGGTTCCTCACCCCCTGGTCTGGGTTGCGGTTCCTCACCCCCTGGTCTGTGTTGGGGTTCCTCACCCCCTGGTCTGTGTTGGGGTTCCTCACCCTCTGGTCTGCTTGTGGGTCTCCTCAGCTCCGGTCTCCTCCGGGCGGCGGGTCCAGGGCCAGAAGATCTCCTGGTGGGAGGGCCACAAGGGGCTGGCCTTCCTGCAGGACGTCCAGCTGGTGGACGGGGAGCTGGTGGTGCCGCAGCCCGGCCTCTACTACGTCTACGCCCAGACCTACTTCAGACACACCCCCTCCCTGGAGGAGGAGCAGGGCGGGGAGGAGGCGCAGGACAGAGGGAGACCTCTGCTGCAGTACGTCTATAAAAAGGTGAGGAGACTCGTATTTAAACTTCGCATTTGATTTTCTACCTCCGATTGTTTCTGTTCATAAAAGATTCAGAGCGTTTTATATCAATATGAACATATATTAACATATATTAACATATATTAACAAACATTTAAAAACTCTATTTAATAGCCGGTTCTCCTTTAAAAGTCCGTCCTTGGTGCGACAACATCAACATTGTGGACTTCTCTTAAAGTGGTGATTAACACGCCTCTTACCGCCTGTTCTTACCGCCTGTTCTTACCGCCTGTTCTTACCGCCTGTTGGCACAGCCCTGCTGGGCTCAACAACCAACAGCTTAGAAACATTTGGGAACAACCAACGGACTATTTTATTGTAATTCATTCCCATTTTCTCTCCCCCTAAAACAGTTCTGCTGATAGCGGAGCTAACCGCTAACGGCTAACCTACGGAGGTTCCATTCAGTTAAATTGCGGTGCGTTCAAGCTCCAAACAGTAAAAATGAGCATCCTAAATCGCATTTTTTCATAATGTGTTCAAATCTAATCTCGTAAAATTAATAAATCCAGTGGTTTTCACTGCAACATAAAATAGATATTAGAGATGTAAGAACACGAGCTCTGGGAAACTTATAATAAATGATTAATAATGCTCCCCCAAAAAGTGTTATCAAAGCAATATTTAAAAAAAATAGTACAATGATCTATTTCCTAATCCTTTGAGTTGTGTGTTTTTATGCAAATAACCACAATAAATGACAATAAATTAAAGGATAACATTGAGAATGTTTGACGTTTCTTTCTCCAATTCTTTAAATCTCTGTTGATTGTATTTATTAATTAATTAATAGGCCTATATTTTCCATTTCGGACAGCTTGATGTCAAAGACCTGATCTTGGCTCTGACTTAGTTAGTTAAAATCAACGTAGGAAAAAATCAAAGCCTACTTTTTTTATTTTATTTTATTCAAATCCCAATCTTATTCCTTCATCCCCCGTCATGGTTGGATCAGTTCTGTCTTCATGTGGGACCAGACCAGGAGACGGGGAGGAGAATCGTGTGGAATGAACGTCTCCAGCCAGATTCGAACCGGCGTACTTCAGATTTATGCAATTTGACCGTCCGCTAATTCACGTTTAATCTCCGTAGTTTTTTGTGGCAGCGATTCACAGCGAAGGAGTAACTTCATATTATAAATATATATATATATATATATATACTCATCCGATCTGACTGATGTGAATCCAGACGGGGAACCACAGTCCAACAACAACCTGCCCGGTCAGATAAAACCACAGCTATCTGACATTTTAAGTGAAAGCTGCTGCAGCTGTGAAGCCAAAAGATTATTATCAGCGTGACAAACAGTTTGTGTTCAAGTTGAGTTTAAGTTTAAGTTTCCTGAGAAGGAGAAGTTTCACCAGACGAACGGCTGAGGGTCAGAACATGAATCCTGCTCGTTATAAAGAAAACGAAGGGTTTTTAATGATGCAACATTTTGGGGTTTGTGTATTAAGGATGTCAAAAAAAAAAGAAAAGGGTTGGAAATCATATCAACGTGCTTTGTGTTTCCTTTACATTTGGATCACAGATGTGATCCGTCAAGGAATTTAAACGAAGACCAAATGTGACGTTTTCATAAAGAAAACTATTGACGAAAGCAGCTGTCCATCTCTTTGGGATCTCGGATCTTTTCGGCCATGTTGTTTTAGAAAAAGGGATTTCTTCGGACAAATTTGATCTCGCAAAAGCCCCCACTCCCCCGCCTCCCCGTCATTCTTGACTCTACTTCTCTCTTGATTTATTCCCTCAGTAAACATTGAAAACATGAGTTTATGGTCTCAATCTCTAGTTTCAACACTAGCAGCGTCTGTCTGAGGGAAACCGTTGGAGAGTCTCAGCCACTGTCAGATATTTTATTGAGTTTCCTTTTAGAGAAATGCTCCGAGAAAAAAAGGTGCAATGTATATGTCTAGGGCTTTTATTGTGAAAGGTGAGAACCGAAGGAGAGGGTCTGTTCTAAGGAGTAATACAGTTTGCTGTCTTGGTTCGGAACAAGGAGCCTCCATGTTGTTGTTGTAAACTATAGTGTATGTTTTGAATTTGATTGGTTGATGCTTATATGCATAATATGCATAATATGCACAATATGCATAATATTTGCATTCTATGTGAAAGTATTTATGACAAAAACAAAGGTTAAAAAAATATATCAATATGCAAATTAATTTTGCAACAAGCTAGCTAGCATTTTGCAACAAGCTAGCTAGCTAGCTAGCTAACTAGGCTTTCTTGTTGTTGCAAAATGAGCTTTTAAATTGACTAAACATCATGTGTGTAATTCATGGCACATTAAGAACAGAATCAAAACAATATTTGTCTTTTGCCGTTGACTATTGTACATATTTGTTTTGAAATAAGGTTGCATGGGGGGGACGGGAAAGGGGCGGGGCTTCTCCTCTCTATTCGGTTGGTCACGAGGCTGGTAGTCGACCTTACTCTCACTCACCTGTCCTTCCTGCCGCCAGGTGAGCTCCTACCCGGTTCCCATCCTGCTGATGAAGACCAGCCGGACCTCCTGCTGGTCCCGGGGATCCGAGTTTTCTCTGTACTCCGCCCACCAGGGGGGTTTGTTCCCGCTCAGCGCCGGCGACCGGCTGTTCGTCACGGTGACCAACGCCTCCGCCGTGGACATGGACGAGAAGAGCAGCTTCTTCGGGGCGTTTCTCATCAGCTAGACGGCGGGACGTCTAAAAAACTTTGTTGCAGCCTCGAGACTTCCTCTAAAAATGAACCCAAAAGAAAAACTGCAAACGGGAGTCACGGGGAAGTCCGTCTTTCTTTTTTTCAGGATCACAAACGGAAAGAGATGTGACACTTTGTGGATTTTAGGGCGAATAAAATATTTGTATTTGAGTGTATTAAAGTTAATGGAGCTTGGACTCGACAGATTACAGTTTCCGTTGTGCAAACATTTCTTTAAGGCAGAGCGTTTTCAAAGGGAACTGTTTTTATTTTCTTGACCTCCAAGGCTGAATTCAGATGTCATTTGCTGGTGATATATTCGCCATATTTCCACTGATGCCTGATTCATAACTGGTGTTTGTTCTCAGCAGTTATGGATAAAAAAAATGCAAAATGACTCGAGCTGTAGCGCCAACTACAGGTGGCAACCATTCTCTCTCCTGACCACCAGGGGGCGACTCCTCTAGTTGTATAGAAGTATAGAAAATGACTCTACTTCTCTCTCTAATATGGTCACTTCCTGTCAATCACATCGTCACATGGCCGTCGCCATCTTGGTTTTTGTTCGTCCGTTCACTGAATGTATTGAAGAAGACTTGAAACTAGAGATTGAGACATAAACTCATGTTTACAATGTTTACTGAGGGAATAAATCAAGAGAGAAGTAGAGTCATTTTCTATAGACTTCTATACAACCAGACAGCTTTCGCCAATGCTGTCTATTTTAGTAAATAGAACAAAAACCAAGATGGCGAACTCGAGGCTTCATAGCGTCGGTCCAAAAACCAACGGGTGACGTGACGTTGACTACGTCCACTTTATTTACAGTCTACTACAAACTATCACGCTAAGCTCAACAGATTATAAAAACGTGTCTGCCTCAGAGAATTGTTTGTATTAATGTCTCATCGTCCGAGTCCCTGGATGTTTGTGTAAAGATGTAAATATTGTGCTACATTTCGTGTTTCTATTTTTCTAATAAGCCCACGAGCTCCGGGTCTCTCGACGAAACTCGGAAGCCTGAACTCCTGAAACAATGCTACCGCTAACGTTACAGTTAGCTGACAGCCATGTTGAAAGATTAATGGTGTAAAATCAACACCTTTTCCTTCACGGGGTTTTACAGAACCCTTTAAAAAACTACGCTCCCCACAAACCAGGCTGTTGTTGTTGGCGGCTCCTCGTTGGCCCGCTCAGCTCAACCTTCTCCAGGCGGAGCATTATACGCTCCCCGGACGCCGGTGTTCTCGGGTACTCGTGTCACGTTGGATTAGCTGCAGATGTGACCTTGAAAAACGTTTATTTTTAACCGTGTTTTTTTAACTTTTTCTTTCTGCAGCGGTTTGGACTGAACGCTGCAGCAAAAGGACATTTAAACCAAAACGAATCTGTTTATTATTTGACCGAATGTGTGAGAATGAGTGAAATATTCATTCTTAACTTCAGGTCTGATTACTAGATTTCTCCCGTGACCTTCACCAGCGGGTGGAGTTACGATACGAAGTTTAAAAAAACCACCGGCTGATGAAGGCCATGAGGCCCAAAGCTCCAGAAGTCAAACGAATATTTTCAAAGTCAAGAATGAAATATGAGTTAAAGCGCCTTTTAAATTCACTTTAGTCTTCATGAGAAAAATCAATAAATTTATAAGGACGTCCACCTTTTCAAGTTTTAAGTTCTCCTTTTTCCCCAATGTGACCTGAATGCAGCGTTTACTGTAGCACTTATGTAAATATCACAATGTTATTTTTTAATGTGTCGTTGGAATGCATAAACTTTCTTCAAATGTTTTTTTTTTTTTTACTGTTTTTAATTTTAAATCATACTCCAGACCAAACGGGTCGATGCAGAGAAAAATAATCTGCTTCTGTTTTGATCATCGATTCATTGTTCAAGTAATTTTTCATGCAGAAATGGTAGAAAAATGTGGTTTGATGTATTAAAAGTCAATATCTTCGGACAAAACGAGACATTTGAAGACGACCTCGTGGAGTAAACGTCTGTCACCGTTTCTGACGTTTATAAAATAAATATGCAGATTAATAAATAAATATTATATATATATAATAAATATTAATATAATATATATTAGCTCAATATAAATAAATACATATAAATACTTAATAATTGTAATAATAATATAAATATATAAATAAATATTAGCTCAATATAAATATATATTAGCTCAATATAAATAAATAATAAATAATAATATAAATAAATATTAGCTCAATATAAATATAATATATATAATACAATAAATATGTCAGATTTCTCAATAATGAAAATAATCGTTAATGGCTTCACCTCGATGTGACAGTGCTTCCTGTGAGGTGGAGGTTCGGTCACAGCGGGTATGGAGACGACTTATAGAAATACTGCAGTGTTTATATATTTGCAGTTATGAACCATCTGGGGCGACATTCCAGGGAATTATTATTAGTTTTCTCCATTTTTCTCCACACGAAAAAAAAGTTGAACTATGCACATAAAAAGATTCCAGACTGCTAAAACTATTCAGTGGTTTCCACTTGAAGATATATATATATATATATATATAGATCTATATATATATATATATATATAGATCTATATATATATTAAACTGTACACTAATCAAGTTTTAGTCGACGAAACTAAACCTGAATGGTTTCCAGATGAACTAAACGTGAATATAAACAAGCAGCTGGTTTAATCTGTAAATGTGTGAAATAAAAAGACTAAAAGAAATCTAACTGATTATTCCCCCTAACGAACAACGTTGGAAACTTTTCTTTCTTTTGGTGGAACCATAAACATAATGAAGGCGTTGCTGCATTATGTTTAATTATGTTTAATAACATCACTTCACCCTTTCATGAGGACTTTACTGAAACCTGCTCTAAAGACGGAGCCCCGCTGCCCCCTAGTGGTCACCTGGAGCACCACATCCTGCAAATAATCACAGACACGCTGTTAGTTTTTCATTTTCTTTTCTTTTTTGTGGAAATATGTTACAGTTATATTACAGGTATTTAAATGCCCCGAGGGAGAACACACACAAACAAAAACACGAAGAAGGAGACTTCAACAGAAACAGTCCAGACGCACGAAACCCGTCAGGAGACGACCAATAAATACTGAAAACGTTAACGCAACTTATTAAAAAACAGGGAAAAAAAGACGAGGGGGACGAACGGGGCGCGCTCTCCTTCTGGTGTGTAGCAGCATGTGTGTAGCTTCCAGAAACAACAACAACAACTTGTGAACAAACGCCCCGCGGGGGGTCTGCGATCAACCAGAGCTCCTCAGACATCTGGCTGCTGGTGTTAAACTCACTTCCTGGTTCTTGCAGCAAAAAAGAGATATTAAAAATAAATATTATCGTAGATGTTCAGGTTGTGTTTTAGCAGAAATTACGTAATACAATCCACTTTTTTTTTTTTTTTTTTCTGTGTGAAAATATTCTGGTTGAATGCAGGTGTGCCCCCCCCCCCGACCCCCCTCCTCCTCCCCCTCCTCCATTGGTTTTGTTTTATTTAATGTAACTTATAAAATATCTCATAAAATGTCCTCTGAAATGGAAACTGATACGTCCATGTACAAAAAGTTCTTTTCATATAAATTACACCAGTCCTCGATGATGATGATGATGATGATGATGATGATGATGATGATGATGATGATGATGTCGTCGTCGTCTCTGTTCCTGCGAACCAAACCCTTCCCCTCTCACATACACACTCTCATGCTCTCGCACACGCACACACCTTAGCTACACAACATGCTCTGCACATTACCATAGAAGAAGAAAACAAAACAAGTGAAACCGTCCCTCCTGCACACAGTAACGCTACATCTCCTCTTCCTCTTCTTCCTCCTCCTCCTCCTCTTTCTTCTCTTTCTTCTCTTTCTCCTCCTCCTCCTCCTCCTCCTCCTCCTCCTCCTCCTCCTCCTCCTCCTCCTCCTCACTGGGTCCAGATGTACGACCACGAGCCGTCGCAGTTTCGGGCGACTCTGCTGGCGGCCCACGCTGTCGCCCGTCACTGTAGCTGCCTTGTTCTGGCTCCGCCCACCGCATGGGGGGGGGGCGAGGGGGGTAGGGCGGGAGGAGGGGGTGTGTGTGCGTTAACGACTGACCGAGGGGAGGGAAGAGGAGGAGGGGAGGAGGAGGGGGGGTCGAGGCCCTCAGCAGTCGAACCGCATCTCCAGCGAGTCGTCGAAGCCCCTGCTGTCGTGCCCCGCCCCCGACAGGAAGGCGGCCGTGACGGGCGCCCCCGTCGCCGTGGTGACGTTGAGGAGGGCGCCGCCGCCGGGCGAGCTGGCGGCCGGGCCGCGGAGGGCGGCCGCGGCGATGCTGGTGAGGTTGATGCCCAGCGTGAGGCGAGTCTGTTCCAGAGCTTTCTCCGGCACGGCGAACGCCTCCAGCTTCTTCTCGCCGTTGGCCATGTAGGAGTTCTGGCAGCCGCGGCAGATACAGTCCAGACACGCCTGAGGAGACACACAACATGTGTCACATGACAGTCACATGACCGTCACGTGACCGTGACAGGAAGGGTGAAAGGTCAAGGACGAACCGTTGACCCTCCGGACCCCCAAACCCTCCGGCGGGATTCAGAAGCATGTTTTTGTTTCAGCCGTCGCTCTCGTCGTTATTGTCAAGGTTTCATCTTTCCCGACGGTCCTTGAACACATCGCGTGTAAAATTACATTTCATCAAAAACGTTTTATTCTACGTTTCGTCTCATTTAAAATCTCTACCCAAAATAAACCTTTTGCTTTAATCAGATTCTGATAAAAACATTAAATTCCGAGTTCCTCAGAGAAACTATGACGTCATGATTTATTCATCGGAGACCAACAGTCACGTGACAACAAATCAGAGAAATGTATAATTTATAGATTCCACTGTTTGGCAATTTTTGTAAAAGAAATTATCAAAGAAATTCAACTTCAACTCGTTTTTATGATTTATGGCATTATAATTATTCTGAGCGAACTCCACCCGCCGATGAGGACGGTGAGATGTGGCTGAAAGCTCCGGAAGCAGAGAGACAGCTGAGTGCACAGATATGAAAACAATAACGATTCCTCGAGGGACACTTTAAACAATTTTCACCACGGGAAAAAATGTGGCAATATTTCGTTTCGTTTATTTATATATATTTATATATTTCTGCAAAACGGTAAAAAAGTAGTCGAGCTCAAATCAGTAAAAAATGTATTTTCTTCCAGAATATTTAGAACAAGCCTGTTGGTTAAAACAACGTTTGTTAGAATAAAGTATTTCTGGAACAAAACCAGACACACGGTGTCGTTTCTTTTAGCTGAGAGTGAGACGTCGCCACGAAGAGAAGATCGCTGAGCGGTGCTTTGTAAAAGTCTTTACGGCCGCGGCGACTTCATTTCATAATCCCACGGAAACAAATTAGTCATAAAACTGTTTAATGTAAACAAACTCCAGCGTCGTTAACTTTAATGAGTTTAACTCTTACTCGGCGTGCGTGGGCCGTCAGACGGAGGCGGAGGCGCTCACCTTGCGGTTGGAGTAGCAGGGGCAGCGCTGCCCCCTGCAGGTCAGCACCGACGGGTTCTGCGTGGCTCGGCCGCACTTGCAGCCCTTCTTCTCCACGGGCTTCTTGTACAGTGGCTTCGAGGGGCTGGGTGGGTGAGTCAGGGGGTGGGGGTGGGGGTGGGGGTGTGGGTGTGGGTGGGGGTGGGGGGGCATTCTGTCACGGGGTTGTGTGCGGGGCTTGGGGGTCCCTTGCCGGGCCTTGGTGTAAGCCTTCTTGGGGCCCCCGTGGTGCTCCACAGTCTTTTTCAGCGTCTTGTTGGAGACCAGCACAGTCTTGCCCACCTTGGGGGGGCCGCCGTTGGGCACCGGGGCCAGGTGGGGGTGGGGGTGGGGGTGGGGGTGGGGCGGGGCTGCAGGGAACTTAGGCTCCTGCTTGGTGGTGGCACCGGGGCTCGGGTGGTGGGGGGAGCCGTTGGCCCCGAGGGGAGGCCCCCGCAGGAGGGTGGAGATGGGGAGGGGCTGCAGCTTCTCGCTGTCGCTCTCTGAGCGGGAGCGCTTGCGGTGGTAGCGAGGGGGGGCGTGGGGGACCACCGCGGAGGGCTGAGGGGGGGGCTGCGGCGAGGGCTGCGGGTGAGGCTGGATGGGGCGAGGGCTGTTCCCTCGGGGGAGGGAGGGGAGGAGGCGGGAGGAGTCGGGGAGACCGTGAGGCCCGTTGAGGGGGGGGTCCGGGTCGGGGTCCGGCTCCAGAGTCCTGAGCACCTCCTCCACGCTCAGCAGCAACGGGCCCCCGCCGTGCTTCAAGTCCTCCCCGAAAGAACCCATGTCGCAAAGCCCCGCCTCCCCCGTCGCCGTGACGCTCACGCACACCGGGACCTCCTCCGAAAAGCTCTCCTGCTTGGCCACGCCCCCGCCCGTTTCCACGGTGATGTGCCGCAGAGCGTCCGAGCCGACCAGGCCGTTGCAGTCGTGCAGCCCGTTGACGCCGCCGGGGCTCGGCTCCTCCGCCTTGAGCTCCTTCGGGGGCGGAGCTTCGTCGGGCTGAGCCCCGTCGGAGGCGGAGCCCGCCTGCGCGGGGGGGCGGGCCGAGTCCGCGGCGTCCTCGGCCTCCGGCTCGCTCTCGGCCAGCGTGAGGCCCTCGCTGAGGATGGCCCGGAGCTCCGGCTGGTCGGCGGCGGCGCTGGCGATGTGCGCGGCCAGCGGCGACTGGGTGATGTACACGCACAGCTTCCTGTAGCAGTGGACCAGCAGCGACAGCTGGCGGTTGCCCTCGAAGCGCGAGTAGTCCTTACACCAGCTGCAGGACGGCTTCAGCTGCATCCTCCGACCTCTACAGCCCCGACACACGTAGTGCTGGCATGACGAGTCGGTGGGGGCGATGGGGTCCTGCAGCAGGTTACCTGGGGGCCACAAGGAGCACGTGATGCATTCACAGGAACCAGGAAAAAGCAGCTACTTGTCATCTAACCCAGGGGTCTTCAACGTTCTTCAGGCCGAGGACCCCAAACAGAGAGAGATGGAGCAGGGCCCGACTATATGTATCATATAACATTGTTTTATATTAAACTGGGCCTATGACATGTACACACACACCGTGTTATTGTGCATTCAACACTGAGCTATTCAAATAACACACAGGTTCATATATTCATGTTGTTATGTTAAACATGTGTCCAGTGAGTAGGGTGGCCGAGCCACTGCCTGTTCATAAACACACCTCGTCAGCTGATACCAACATTGTCTGTCTATTGCATGATAATCATGCTACGAGCTATTCAAATTGATGTTTTTTTTTTTATTATTTACTGAAAGATAACATCTCCTGCCTCCATGTCTACAATGTGTTGGATTCATGTTAATGTGGATTTAAAGACATTTAGATTAGTGGGAAAAAAAAATATGAAAAATTGTCTAATCAACCAAACATTTCACGACCTGCAGTACCTCCGTGGACCCCCTAGGGTAATATGGCCCATAAGCCCCCCCCCCCTACAAACTTCCTCCTCCGTGTGTTTCTCCCTGAACTGATGTGCGTTTGTAAACCGGGCGACGACAACCGCTCTTTGAGAGGAGCTTCCTGAGCAACGCTGCTCACGAGGGAGTGCAGCTGCAGGGGGGGGGGGGGGCATGAAGGTCCATTCATGAGAAACAACCGACATTACACACTCTGCCTGTCTGATGACCCCCCCCCCCCCTCACACCGCAGAAAATCTATATTTACCACGATGTAAGCAGCGCTTTTATAAAACCTGTGCATTAATACTTATTCTGTCTGTATAGATAATATTCCAGTTATTGTGGATTCTTTATTGCTTATTTATAACACTTGTATTGATCTCGTTACTTTTTACTACGTCTCTTGTTTGCACCGTCCCCCGAGCTGCTGTAAAGCACATTTCCCCACTGCGGGACGAATAAAGGATTATCTTATCTTTTACATTGGTTTATTATCTGCACGGTGGAGGTAATATAAATATCCCGTATATATATATACACACACATATATATACATATATATATATATATATATATATATATATATATATATATATATATATATATATATATATATATATATATATATAATTTATATATATATATATATATATATATATATATATATATATATATATATATATATATATATATATATATATACACACACACACACACACATACATATATATACATACATATATATAATATAATATATATATATAATTAATATATATATATATATAATATAATTAATATATGTATATATATATATATATATATATATACACACACACACACATATAATATATATATAATTAATATATATATCCATTCACAGACCTGCTGCATTATGCATGAGCGGGGAAAACAATGCATTAAACACAGCCTAAATAAATCAAACGTGAGGTTTATTTACAAGCTGACCGGCTACAAGAAACGCTGGCTTTCACATCCACTGTAACATGTGTGTATTTTAATTTGCATTGTATGGAGGGGTGAGAGGGTGAGAGGGTGAGGAGGGTGAGAGATCAGGGTGCACAGCATCCAGAGTGAGGCAGGACTGTTCTTCCCCCACAGGATAAACAAGAGAAACGCCCCGATGCTGCCAAACGGCAGCAGAGGGGGGTGTGTCACGGTGTGTCACGGTGCGTTCACTGCGCGGCGGAAACGGCGGCTTCCGGGCTCCACAGACACGGTGGAAGAAGTGCACAGATATTTGTACTTGGGTAAACAGAGTAGTATTAAGCGTAATGCATACTAGAGTGTTAATTTGTTTAAATGTATTTATGTCATACGGTTATTGTTATATAATATAAATACACAGTGATTACCTTTATATATTAGGTGAGCTGTAATATTGACAATCACTTCTTAAAAGCTAAATAAATATCAATGTTTTAATTGAATATTTTATTTCACGATGTTGTTATATTAGTGTTTTTCCTCTGCTTTTATTTAATTGTGTTGACATTTTTTTTTTACATTTATTTCCCCACAATTAACTTTTTTTATAGCTTTATTAACAAAATACGTTTTGCACATTAGTACTTTTACATCGTCGATATACAATTAATTAATTACTATATAAATGTAGTGCAGTAAAATGAACACAAAGCCCAAAGAAATTTAAGTACCTCAAACTGAAAATGTCTACAGCACTATCTAATATATATATATATATATATATATAAAAACACATATATGTATATATACACAAAGTACTCGGTCACGTGTCGATGGAGACATTTCCGACTGCACCTGAACGCGTCTTTATTTAAAGCCTCGCTCCCACAGCTGAACAACAACGCATGTCCACCACAACAGCCCCCTCTAGCACGCGCATTTAAATAACAAATAAATAAAACACGCACGCACGCACACTCACTCTCTTACACACAAACACGCACTCTCTCACGCACACGCACACAAACACGCACTCACACTCTCTCTCTCTCACACGCACTCTCTCTCACACACACAAGCGCGCGCACTCTCTCTCTCTCGCTCTCTCTCACACACACACACGCGCACACTCACCGCAGACCAGGCAGGACAGGGACTGTCGGAAGAAGGGCAGCAGCTTGCAGAGCTCCGCGAGGGCCCGGGGGTCTCGGGGGTCGCACTGCAGCACCGATCGGCTCGCGGACACGTAGAGAGAGGTCGCGTTCACCGGGTTCATCTCCGCTGCTGCCGGTCCCCCCGGGGGCTCCAACCGGAGGGGGTCCGGGGGTCCGTTTGCGCCGATACGTTCACAATGTCACACAACAACAACAGCACGAAAGAAACACACTGATTGGCGCCCCCCCGTGTCCCGCGCGCTTAAATCACCGTTTTTCTCAATGGGGTCTGGTGGCTCGGACGAGCGCACGGACGGACGCGGCGGCGTCAGATCGGTGAATCCGGGCTGCGCGCGGCGCGCTCGAGGCTGCTCGTCCCCAAATCACATCGGATCCACTCGTGGGTTCGTCCCGGTGGGTTCGGCTCGGTTCCGCATGAGTTTTACTGCCTAGCTGCGGAGCGAGCTGCGGGAACTCCCGCGTTGAAACAGGGGCTCCGGTTTGCAGTGGTCTCCCTGCACACACACCCCCCCCCGACCGATGCTTCCGTAGTCCACGTCCATGCTCGTCCCCCGGGGGTGGTGTCACACGATGCATGCACTACCTCGCACCGAGGGCTTCCGTGCCTCCTGCGGCGAGAGGGCGGTGCAGCCCCATCAGGCTGGGTATTGCTCGTGGAGCTTTCTCCAAAAAAAAAAAAAAAAACAACAAAACAGGCCGCAAGCACCGGGCTCTAGTGACGGCGCTGCCCGCCTGAGTGGCACCGAGAAGCCGGCTACGAACGCAGGCCGCCCCCCCGTCCTCTTCACGGGATTAGCGGGAGTCTCTCCTCGGTGGGGACGTGGCGGGAAAACCGAGGCGGTTTAGCCGACAACAATGTCCTCCTGCGGCTCGTGGCAGCCCCGCAGAGTGTCCGCGAGGAGCGGAAGTGAATTAAATCCCTATTTGTGTACCTTGCTATCGTTAGCCGCGGAGTGTTGCTCGGTACGTTCCGTCGCTTCTCCGCACACAAACAAGGGGGCGCTGTTGCGCAGATCTCGCGAGAACACAAGTAACGCGGCTAGTTTAAAAGAAACGTTATGGAGCGGACATCCGTGAAGACGGAAATCACTCCGAGTCTGTTGGTGTTGACATAATGTGAATATATATATATATATATATATGTATGTATGTATGTATATATTTGTGTGTGTGTATATCTCTCTCTCTCTCTCTCTCTCTTTATATATATATCTATCTATCTATCTATCTATCTATATATATAGAGATATATAGAGATATATATAGATATATCTCTCTCTCTCTCTATATATATATATATATATATATATAGATCTATGTAGATATATATATCTCTATATATATATATATATATAGATCTATGTAGATATAATATATCTATATAACTATATATATATAATATATATACACACACATACATATATGTATATATACACACATATATACACATATATGTATATATATATACACATATATACACATATATGTATATATATACACACATATACACATATATGTATATATACACATATGTATATATACACACACACATATATATATACGCACACACAAATACACACATATATACATACACACATACACATACAGTATATACATATATATGTATAGATACACATATATACACATACATATATATGTATAGATACACATATATACACACATATATACACATATACACATATATACACATATACACATATATACACATATATACATATATATGTATAGATAGACATATATATATACACATATATACATATATATGTATAGATAGACATATATATACACATATATACACATATATACATATATATTTGACAATCAACAGAAAATTAGCAACTATTTTAAAACGTATAATAGATAATATAGAGATAATTGATTAATGGTGTTTCTCAAGCTGAACTGCTGAATGTTTCCTCGCTCCAGCTTCTGAGCTGTGAAGCTTTTCTTTGTCTCACGTGAGTCGACTGAATCAATCACGATAATAAAAATACAATCGCATTCGTTGTAACATAAATTGTAAATAACATTTTTAAGAGTTCATTTAGAAAAACAGATGGAAGCCATTAAAAAAAAAGAAGTCATAAAACACCAGTTTCATTGATTTTCCCTTTAATGCACAAAAACTTTTTTTAGATTAACGTTGAAATGGTATTTAATACACTCAATGAATAAAGATGTCATGTGAGATGCTATAACTACAAATGTTATGGTCACAAAGAAATCCCAGCATGCAGTTCAACTCAATTCAATTTATTTTGCAGCCCAAAAATCCCAAACTTGCACCAGACATTATTTCTTTATGTAATACGTGTTTTTTTTCTTGTTTGTAAAAAAGAAATAAAGTTATTAAAAAATGCACAAGCCTGAAATTAACTATCTAATACATGTTACACAGTCATAAAGTTATTCATAATTTAATTAAAAAAATTAAAAGTTGCTGAAATGATTGAGTCACAGTTTATCTAACTTTTTTTAAGCAGTTTCACAATTACTTCCCATTTATAAACATGAGGACACACTCATTTATGCATGTAATATATGAGAAGTTCCTCAGTCGCTGCGTTTCACTGAACTGATGATCGGTTTACTATCACACTGGGGTCAAAGGTTAATTATATTCCAGACTGGTGAGCCGTACATGTTAAGTGTTTATGAGTCAAAAGAAGAAGAAAATAATAAAACAGTTAAACCCACGAGAGTTTCAGTGAAGAAAAATAAATATATTCATTAAATGAGATTTTGAACCCGCAGTTGTTACTGTTGCATAAATGTTACTTTTGATTTTAATTCTCTGGCTACTCACAGCTTAATATATAATTCAAAATGAGCATAAGTAACCAATAAAGCTTCAACTTCAGCATGTTGCTGCGTCCGACTGCTGTTTAGGTCTTTTAATTGTTATATTGTTACTAATAATATTGTTATGGTTCTATCGAAGGAGCCTGAAACCGAAGCAGCTAAATGGAATTCAGGCTTTCTTTTCCCGCTGTGACGTCACGTAAACACGACTTCCGTAAAAATAAGTTAATTTGGACAATTTGTAGATTCGTAGCCAGGATTTAAGAAATACAGCGGTTATAAATGATGGGAAAATTAGGATAGAAAGTTTTGACTGAACACCAACCGAACCCTGTGGTTTATGTCTGATACGAATGTGCGTAGTCATCTTCATGTCATGCATGAGCAAAGCGGGGGAAGGAAGAGGAAGAGGGAACTCATCATGGAAGTATTGAGCTATGTCTGCTTATCTTGAAACCAACACCGTCACGGAGGGTAGGGAAGGGCGACGCCGGTGTGATGCAACAAACACACCGACGAAGTTCTACAAATGTTAAAAACATTTATTTGAAGAGTTTTTTCACGCCTCTTTAGTTCCTCCGGTGCTTTCAAACAGTTTTGATCATCATAGAAAAGCATGCAAAATATGAATGCACTTCAACAGGCCACTCTATTTGCTGATGAAGACCAGGAGGTGTGGTTGAGAGCTCAGGGACGCGTGGACCCATGAATGGGTACTTGGTCAGAAACGTTCTTTAAATATCTCGGCTGCATTCCACGTTTGTGAGTAATTCCCCTTTTGGGTTTCACAGCAGCGTCTCACACCGTTATGACTGTTTCTCAGGTTATTATGGGATGCAGCGGATGTTTAAATATAGCTGGCGTGTGAGTCTACGGGACGGATTAGTCGCGTGTCTCCGAACAGGTTCGTGAGTTTGGGGGATTCCCCGGTTCTCGCTCACATTAAATACCAAGATGTCCTTCCCACTGAAATATTAGAAAATACTTCTGTCAACAGATCTATCCTAAAAGAACAAACAAACAAAAGTTATTCACCAAATATGGCATATGAAGTTCCCTTTCTTCTTCCTCATGCACCCAGATCCCAGATCCAGTTGTTTTATGTTTATGTCCTGATGCTTTTAGGTTTAGTCTGACATTTTCTCTGTTTTAGAGAAACATTATTCAACTTTTACCACATTTTTATGATGAGAAATACGCCTGAAGTTGAACGTGTCGAGGTCATTGCTCCGCTGTGCCTCGCTCCCCGTCACGCTGCTGTTGTTTTAGTCACCGTGACGACGAGAACTGAGCGAGAGTCAGCTGATTCCTGGTGGATAACGTTTATATTGCTCAAAAAGCGTCACATTTACACATCAGAGAGTTTACCAGAGTTAAGCTCTACGGAAGCAGGTGTTCTTTCGCTTTTAAATAGTGTCTTTACTTTATGAATCCCATAAATGAGGATGCTCCTATTTAATTTCTGCCTAATCAGATTAAAAAGTAAACTGCAATATAAAACAATTGATATACATGTATAACGATGGCCAAAGTGCAATAAGCTCCTATCTGCAAAATGATCCAGGAAAAGTGGGGAATAACCTCCTATCTGCACTTTGTATATATATTCTTTATTTTTTTTTGTATTTTGTATTATGTATTGGGTATCCTTAACAAATAGCATTCTGCAAGAAAACAATATTTTTTTTTTTGTATTCTCAAAAAAGTGCATTTTTCAGATCGGTGGTTTTGCTCTTCGGCCATCGACATACATGTATGTTCACTCAGCTGCACAACTGCATCAAATGGAAAACTATCATCATATAGGCTGCACATTTTAACTGACAAACCTTGAGCTCTTGACTTGAACTTTAAATGAAGTGATTCAAGTTGCTCTAACGCTGTGGACATTTGGATTTCATCACTTTGCTGACGATGCACAACTTTATCTTCACAAAAAACCTTCGCTGCTCGTCAACCGCCGTCATTAACATGTTTTTTTTTGGCTTGTTTTCGGCACGTAAAGTGTCCTTGGTTTAGGTGAAAGGTGCAAAAGTGTTATTATTTTGATATTTACATGATTAGTCACACACAATGTTTTAGTGTTGGTGGGACAGTGAAACGCTCACTTGAGTCTCTCGAGGATTTAATGGAGGAACTTAACCTCCAACCCTCTGCGTGTGATGACCTGTAGTTTGGTTGGAAGAAAATCCATCAGTCAACAACAAAAAACAATCAAGAATCAACAAAAAATTTTAAATAACGACTGACACCTGAAATATTGAGGACTTAATCCCTGACTCCCCGTCTGACACGAGAAGACCTGAGTGTTATATTAGTCAAACCTTTACATTTGTTGGGTTAAACCTCAGCGAAGAAGCTCTTTTCAACAAGCAACTTACAAAAATATAAATGTTCATTTTAATTCCTTTCATTCAGGACCAAAGCTTGAGCATCTCTACTTACAAGAAACTTGACTTGTGACCTTTTATAACTTTCTAATAGCGTCAATAACTAAATCTGACACATTAATTAACACGATGGCTCGTGTTAATTAACGTGCATTGTCCCTACTTAAATATAATCATCTGTCAGAGAGCCACGGTTGTCACTCAAACATTTCCTGCTCGTTATTTTCTCGTCTCTATATATTATTCTCTTTTTTGAACATCACAACGCTCCTTGATTGGCACCAAATAGGAAAAGAGTACAAAAGGGTGCGGACGAACGATTGTTACTGTTCACAATTGTGTTTGCGGTTCAGTTTGGATTCGAGCGTGAACGTGACGTAACAGTGAGGTGATGAATGCTGCTGCAACGCCACACGGAACCTGAACAAACATGGACATATATGTATATATATATATATATATATATATATATATACTTGACGGACAGACTCTACTACCGTCCGTGTGCGTGAGTCCCCCGTTGTGTCATCGCTGCAGCATGATTTGTTTTCCAAGGAACATTCAAAGGTTCCTCTTTTTGTGTGCAGCTGCAGTACATAAGCTCCCGACTCCTGCAGCTCCTTCATGGTGAGCTGAGCTCCGGAGTCCTGCTGAAGATCTGAAGATGTGGACGAGTCTCTCTGCCGGCCGATGGACGTGTCTGCTCGCCCTGGCGGTCCTGATGCTGCTCTCCGCGTCACGAGGTAAAACTGAACACCTCCATTGATGTGGAACTTGTGCAGACACCAGCGTTTGTCCTCCGGTGTCAGGATAAAAATATATCGTTAATTAATCAAATAGTCAGTTGACAGAAAACTATTAGTTTTGGGCAATTTTTCGAGTGAAAAAGACAATTATTTGCTGGTTTCAGGTTCCTAAAAGTGATAATTTGCTGCTTTTCTCCTTCGTATATGATAATAAACTGAATATCTTTGGGTTTTGGGCTGTTGATCAGACAAAAGAAGGAGTTTAAAAGTGTACCATTGGGCTCTGAGACATTCTAACAAGCATTTTGTCTTTATTTTCTGACATTATTGGCACAAATTTAATCATTAATTACAGAATACATTGAATGACTAATTATTGACTTAAGGATTACATCTGTAATGCATTACGAGGCTCAATATCTCACGATTTAAAAAAATAATGCATATGAATGTTTTCTTCTCAGTCAATTAACAACCTTTAACAACCTATATATGTATATAGGGTATATGTATTTTCTTCTCTTTTTCTCTTCTAATTCTTATATTTTATTTATTTTGTGTGCATCTTGTAGTCATTATCTATTGTTATATTTTCCTTTCTTCTTCTAAATGATCTCAGCTTAGTTTCATTTTTCCCCTTTTGTTGTTATTTACTGTTTTTCTCCTCAAGTGGAGACACTACAGTTGAATAGGGCAAAGATTTTAACTTGAAGATGCTCTTTTTTTCAGAAATGTTATGTTTAAATATCCAAATGAGGCATTATCTAATGGTAACTTTTCGTGAATTCAGCAGAAATCTACAGACTTAAATAGACAAAGTAGTAAAATATACACCTATATGAGTATTCTGGAGGTTTTCCTTCTGAAACCTTTGTTTTTTCATTATCTGGATGTCATGCAGTGAGCACATATAACATCTAAGAAGTACCAGCAGTGCTTCAGGAAGCTATTTAATGGTAACAGGTGTTTCCCGCTGCATTGATGAACAGCAGTAATGCTGAATAAAGAGCGTTTCCTCTCCTCGTGTGGTGTTGCAGCGGATTCCTCCGGTCAGACGGTTCCTTGTTGTAGCAACTTCAGCTCCCGGAAGATCCACGTCATCAGAGACTGTTACGAACAGCGGCCACGGAAGAACTGCGACCACGCCTTCCTGTAAGCATCTCATACAACCAATCAGGGACACACCGCTCTCCACTGTTGGCTTGACACATATTGCATCATCAGATTATTGAGCTTCTTTTAGATCTGTTTGGTGACTTGGTGAACGTTTCTGTGATTCCAAACTGGAAAGTGGACCACGTGAGCAAACATGCAGGTGGTGAACATGTTTTTGTGTCTCTGTCTGCAGGGTTATAAACAAGAGGGGCCGGTGGTGCGTCCGGCCGGAGGCTGCGTGGCTCAAAGCCAAGATAGCAACGGTGAGAATCAGACATCTGCATGAGTTTATCATTCAGCAAACAGAAAGTCATGTTCGATACCAGAGCAGGTCCATTACTGGATCAAAGTTTATCATTCAGCAAACAGAAAGTCATGTTCGATACCAGAGCAGGTCCATTACTGGATCATCTAGGTCAGGAGAATCTAAGTTGTTCCCAAAAAGTTGTGAAGACTTTTGTGATTTTCACTTAGAAAATAGGTTAGCTCGAGCTGCACGGTGGTGTAGTGGCTAGCACTGTCACCTCGCAGCTAGAGGGGTCTGGGTTCGGTTCCCGGTCTGGGTATGTTCTCAGCGTGGGTTCCCTCCGTGTTCTCCGGCTTCCTCCTTCAGTCCAAAGACATGCAGCTCAGGATAATTGGACTTTAAATTGCCCGTAGATGTGAGTGGTTGTCTGTCTATATATTGGCTCCAGCGCCCCGTGACCCTGAACAGGTTTGGATAATGGAATAGAGCCAACATTTGTTGAAAAATACTCAGTTAAAAGTGGCAAAGGTTTCACACAAGTCACCTTGGGCGGTAAAATAAGTTGAACTAGTAATTCATTAACTTTGTTTGAAGTGTATTAATTATGTAAGTGGTGCAAAAAGCCGAAGAAACTACAAACTACACACGTTTTTGAATTGTACATTTCCTGTTTCCTCTGCAGGGGAATCTGCGCTGTCCTCCGGATCTGTCCTTTTAGAAGAAGTCCTGAAGATGAAACGTCCCAGCGAAGCAGCTTTACTATTTATTCCTTTTTAACTAAATATCTATTTAATATCTAAGTTATTTTTGTTATATTTTGTTTGCTATAAAAACTGAATTGTGTGGCATTATTTTTGAAAAGCTGTCAATGAGAGTGACGGCGGAGTTTGTTATTTTTTGAACGTGGAACCGAAAATAAATCATGTTAAATGGATTTAACCTGTGTCCGTTGTCTGGTGGTATGAATGGATTTATTACCAGAACTCTCTGGGTCCAGACCAATCTATTGAGATTAGCCACGCTCATTTGAGCCCAATATATAAGTATATATATATATATAGTATATAATGTAAATAAACATATAATTTAATTGAATAGATCCCCTTTGTCACAAATATCTGATCCAGCTCTTTGAGTGAGTATCGTCTTCATATCAAATATCAAAAATACCACAGAATCAGCTGTATTTTAGGAAAAGGTTGAAATTTAAGCATTTTTTTGTATACTACAAATTGTTCACATAAACCTGGCTGCAAAGCAGGAATTCATTGCATAATTTGGGAAAATTTTATTTCTTTATTGTCACTGACAGTCGTACAGATAAATCCAACAATAATAAAAAATAAAGTAAAATAGAAATATCTATTATAAAAATGAAATATGCATTTACTATGTCCTATAAACACAGTAAGATATTGCACATTTGCTGAGTTGCATTGGCTCAATATGCAAGTAATAAATAAATACGGGAATAAGTTAGTATAAAGGAATAAACAAAGGTGCAGTTGGAATGTAAAACATGGGATAAAATGCAGATGTTACAACAGTGAGATGGTGCACGAACGAGGCCTTTGTAAAGGCCAGTTAAGGGATTAAAACCCATATCTTAATGGAGCAGGTAACAGGAAACAGGAAGCAGGAAGCAGGAAACAGGTAACAGGTAACAGGTAACAGGAAACAGGAAGCAGGTAACAGGTAACAGGAAACAGGAAGCAGGTAACAGGTAACAGGTAACAGGAAGCAGGTAACAGGAAGCAGGTAACAGGTAACAGGTAACAGTTAACAGGAAACAGGAAACAGGAAATAGGAAGCAGGTATCAGGTAACAGGAAGCAGGTAACAGGAAACACGAAGCAGGTAAAAGGAAATAGGAAACAGGAAACAGGAAGCAGGTAACAGGAAACAGGAAGCAGGTAAAAGGAAGCAGGTAACAGGTAACAGGAAAGGGTCCTCCCCAGAGTTGGAAGCACACTTGCTTTAAGATCTCCGGTCATTGGAACTACATGGCTCAAACCATTAAAAACAGTATTTTTGTAAATTATTCTGCTGCTATATATATATATATATATATATATATATAAATATATATATATATATATATAAATATATACATATATATATAAAAATATAAAAATATATATATATATATATATATATATATATATATAGACATGATGAACAAACGCCACCATCTTCTGCATGTATGAGTCTCTCCCCGGAAACACTACGCTCGACATCGGTTCCTCTTTCAGGGTCGCGCTGCGGTTCACTGCCTCACTCGCCTCCACTCTCTGGTTGAACCAGCAGCTCTGAAGGGAGCAGCACAGATCCAGAGTCAGGTGGTTGGTGTTTGGAAGATGTGGACGACTGGTCTGCTGGCTCTGGCTGCTGTGATGCTCTTCTCTGCATCAGAAGGTAAAGATCTTCAATATGTTGCGCAATATTCCATGATTTTGTTAAACTATTGAGAACTTTATGGAAATTTTCTTCCGAACAATAAACTGACATACACAAGGAGCAGACTGCTTTTCATTTAATAGCATTTACCGGTAGTTTGTCTTATTATAACCTCTTATTACCACTTATTCTTTCTGCTTTCAGCTACTTCAGTTATTTAAAATTGGTTATTTAGCTGATTGGTTCTCTGCGTATGGATTTGTTGATTAATTGTCTCAGCTCATCTTAACTGACCAATGCTGCACCATTGTGCTCACTAACACATGTATATGCATTTATATTTGTATACTGATGCTCATGATTTGCTATTTTTTCGTTTATGTTTGGAAAAACGTTCCAAACTATGCGTGAAAACCTTAACCCCCAAACCAACGAGGTAAAACTACAAGTGAGGAGGAACTATTTCTTTCCTGTTTTAATGAACGGCAGCCTGACGAAGAAATAAAGAAAAATATCCTATTCACCACATAACTTAATGTCTCTCTCTCTCTCTCTCTTATGTCTCTCTCTCTCTCTCTCTCTCTTATGTCTCTCTCTCTCTTATGTCTCTCTCTTATGTCTCTCTCTTATGTCTCCCCCACCCCCCACCCCACCCCCCACCCCACCCCCCTTATGTATCTATCTTATGTCTCTCTCTCTCTTATGTCTCTCTCTTATGTCTCTCTCTCTCTTATGTCTCTCTCTTATGTCTCTCTCTCTCTTATGTCTCTCTCTTATGTCTCTCTCTCTCTTATGTATCTATCTTATGTCTCTCTCTCTCTTATGTCTCTCTCTTATGTCTCTCTCTCTCTTATGTCTCTCTCTTATGTCTCTCTCTCTCTTATGTCTCTCTCTTATGTCTCTCTCTCTCTTATGTATCTATCTTATGTCTCTCCCTTATGTCTCTCTCTCTCTTTATGTTTCTCTCTCTCTTATGTCTCTCTCTCTTATGTCTATTTCTTATGTCTCTCTCTTATCTCTCTCTCTTATGTCTCTCTCTCTCTTATGTCTCTCTCTTATCTCTCTCTCTTATGTCTCTCTCTCTCTTATGTATCTCTCTCTATGTCTCCCCCCCTCTCTCGCTCTCTGTCTCTCTGTCTCTCTCTCTCTCTCTCTCTCTCTCTCTCTCTCTCTCTCTCACAGTTGATTCACAAATATATCTATCCTGCTGTTTTAAAACCCAACCTCTGAAGCCCAGCAATCAAATCAAGGTGTGTTATGAACAGAAAGCGCGACACGGCTGCCGCCACCACGCCTTCGTGTGAGTACAGCAACTAAAGTACAACATGTACCTCTGAGATGTAGTACAGCAACTAAAGTACAACATGTACCTCTGAGATGTAGTACAGCAACTAAAGTACAACATGTACCTCTGAGATGTAGTACAGCAACTAAAGTACAACATGTACCTCTGAGATGTAGTACAGCAACTAAAGTACAACATGTACCTCTGATATGTAGTACAGTACAACATGTACCTCTGAGATGTAGTACAGTAAAAATACTAAATGACGACTCGTGTGGTTTCTCTGCTTCTAGACTCAAGATGTACAACGGTAAGACAATCTGTGTCAAGCCGACGCCCCCCTGGCTCCGGAACAGAATAAACAAGGTGAGAATAAACAAATAAAAACAGGCGGCGTCCGCGAACACGACGAGCTGCAGAAGAACGGAAAGTGTTACCCTAACCCTGGTGGTCAGGAGAGAGAATGCAGCTTTAACACATGAAGCTTTGACTTCTATACAACCAGAGGAGTCGCCCCCTGGTGATCAGGAGAGAGAATGCAGCTTTAACACATGAAGCTTTGACTTCTATACAACCAGAGGAGTCGCCCCCTGGTGGTCAGGAGAGAGAATGCAGCTTTAACACATGAAGCTTTGACTTCTATACAACCAGAGGAGTCGCCCCCTGATGGTCAGGAGAGAGAATGCAGCTTTAACACATGAAGCTTTGACTTCTATACAACCAGAGGAGTCGCCCACTGGTGGTCAGGAGAGAGAATGCAGCTTTAACACATGAAGCTTTGACTTCTATACAACCAGAGGAGTCGCCCCCTGGTGGTCAGGAGAGAGAATGCAGCTTTAACACATGAAGCTTTGACTTCTATACAACCAGAGGAGTCGCCCCCTAGTGGTCAGGAGAGAGAATGCAGCTTTAACACATGAAGCTTTGACTTCTATACAACCAGAGGAGTCGCCCCCTAGTGGTCAGGAGAGAGAATGCAGCTTTAACACATTTCAGCTGAGCTGCTGAGCAAAGACTATGCTAGCTAACAATTAGAATTTATCAGTTGTTCGTGTACCAATTCAATAGAATCTCCATTTCTCCAATGATAAGTACAAAACTACATAATTATTGGAAACTATAAGTGTGAATAACGCTGGAGAACAACGGGCTCTTTGGAGACTCATGAAGCATCATAAAGCAGCAGAAAATATAGAGGATATAATGTGTTTCCTTTTCTCTCTCTCTCTCTCTCTCTCTCGCTCTCTCTCTCTCTCTCTCTCTCTCTCTCTCTCTCTCTCTGCATCACAGGGAGAATTAAAGTGTCCTCCAGAATTCTACAAAAAACTGAGAAAAAGATTTAAAGTCCTGGATGAAGACGACTGGAAGTAGCGAAACCGAAGCAGCTTCCGAGTTCAGTTTTTGCTAATTTTAATACTTATTGCTTTTACTATTTAAGTTATTTTTCTACATTATTTTCTACAGTAATGAAATATAATAAAAACAGTAATGGCAGCATTTGGACCTGGAAAATAAATCTTTTAAAAAAGGCTTTTAAATGTGTTTGGACCTCGATTGTCTCCGTGGTCCGGTCTTCGGTGTACTTTGGGACCTGATCTGCATGAATGGGGATTTCTGTGCTGAGTCTGTGCAGTAAAAATGGAAACATTGAGTCTATGAATAATTGTGTGACCGGTTTATTCTCAGCCGTCTGGACCACATCCTCCGTGTACTTGTACTCACATGCATGTGTTTTATTAATGGGCTCAATATGTAAGGAACGAAAGCTCTGGGTATTCCTTCTTTAGCCGGAAGTATCTTATAAATCAACGTTCAAGAATTAATTTCACACGAGACAAAAGGTTATTTTAAGGTTTAAATTTAGGGAAAAAAAGACAATATTGTTAAATTACACGGCTGTAAGCGGCGGTTTTAGGTTCAGAAATGTTTTTTAATCTTATGATTTGATTTTTACACATATTTAAATACACACATTTCTGTACAGAAGGGCTTAATTTGTTCACCAAAGCATTTTAATCAACTTTAAAACTGAGCTAACTGATAACGACATGTATGTTCTGATAAGCACGTCAACAGATTAACTGTATGAACGATTCAACAATTTTTGGTTTACTTGCCAACTTGGAGACGTCCTCACACTTGATGTTTGACAAAGCAACAGGTTGCTCAGAATAATGGAAACCAACTCAACGATGGAGATCAGAGACCAGAGGGATCAATCTCTGCACCAGTTAGAAATAATAATGATCTTTATAATTGAAATTGCTTCATTAAAGACCCATTCCATCTTCTTAAATGTGAATATTTTCAGCTTTTCTTTAGTTATTGGTCGGATAAAGGAAGACGTTGTAAAACGTCTCGTGATGGGTTGAGAATACTCTACACGCCGAAGGATTAATACGTTCATCAAGAAGACAATCATGAGATTTATTGATAATGATAATCGTTATAGATGCAGCCCCAATTTGTCTGTGAGCGTTCCAGATATTATATTTATCTCGAGACGTGGGACGGGTTGCTGACCTGCCGAGAAGAAAACTAAATATATCTATATATCTATAGAAAATACATCTTGGACAAAATATATAACTCTCAAAAAAAGGTTTATATTGGGATTAAAAACATATGAGCAGAGAGAAAAGGGATGTAGGACTTTTATTTAAACATCTCCGGTATTTTTAGTTTACTTTAGACTTACTTTTTCATTATTCATCTCTTTCATAGGATCATCTGTTAATCTGTGGAAACAGAACGAGGAGGCTCTCTCACACTCTGACATAGAAAAGAGAGAATGCAGCTTTAACACATGAAGCTTTGACTTCTATACAACCAGAGGAGTCGCCCCCTGGTGGTCAGGAGAGAGAATGCAGCTTTAACACATGAAGCTTTGACTTCTATACAACCAGAGGAGTCGCCCCCTGGTGGTCAGGAGAGAGAATGCAGCTTTAACACATGAAGCTTTGACTTCTATACAACCAGAGGAGTCGCCCCCTGGTGGTCAGGAGAGAGAATGCAGCTTTAACACATGAAGCTTTGACTTCTATACAACCAGAGGAGTCGCCCCCTGGTGGTCAGGAGAGAGAATGCAGCTTTAACACATGAAGCTTTGACTTCTATACAACCAGAGGAGTCGCCCCCTGGTGGTCAGGAGAGAGAATGCAGCTTTAACACATGAAGCTTTGACTTCTATACAACCAGAGGAGTCGCCCCCTGGTGGTCAGGAGAGAGAATGCAGCTTTAACACATGAAGCTTTGACTTCTATACAACCAGAGGAGTCGCCCCCTGGTGGTCAGGAAAGAGAATGCAGCTTTAACACATGAAGCTTTGACTTCTATACAACCAGAGGAGTCGCCCCCTGGTGGTCAGGAGAGAGAATGCAGCTTTAACACATGAAGCTTTGACTTCTATACAACCAGAGGAGTCGCCCCCTGGTGGTCAGGAGAGAGAATGCAGCTTTAACACATGAAGCTTTGACTTCTATACAACCAGAGGAGTCGCCCCCTGGTGGTCAGGAGAGAGAATGCAGCTTTAACACATGAAGCTTTGACTTCTATACAACCAGAGGAGCTGGTAATATAAGTAACACATTAGGGTTCTCACGGCCCGCCTCGTGCCAACAAGCTCCGGGACACGGAGATAGCGTACAGCAGACTGGTAATAATATACGGGGCGCACCCCTCAAGTCTGCAGGAGCCCAGCAGAGGGCGCGATTAGTGGGAAACTAATCATAATACATTGTAAATGATAGACAAAAAAATAACGGGAAATAATATATAAATGGTATGGATTAGTAATAACAGTAGTGATTGCAAGTAATGGCCAGTGGAATCATTAACTCTGCTACAGTTGCACGTCAACACCTTTTTAGAGAAGCCACGGAAACGTCCGGTCATGGTGACGGGGCGACCAGAAACAGGAAGAGGTGGTTTTTGGGGTTCCGGTTCCAGATCGAGACGATCAGAAATGAAGTTGCTTCACATCAACGGTCGTTTGCATGAACGTGGCCTCGACCCAGAATTATAATCTATAACCCGCGTGTCGCTGGGACAGATTACGTGTGTTTAAAATATAGACGATAAAGAAAATAAACGTAAATATTAAGAGACTTCAGCAGTAAATCTGCTCATGAATGCATTCAATTACTTTCCTATGTATTTAGGTTATTGTGCTGCTACAATATGGTGAACCTATAAACCCCTTGAGGATGATATTTAATGCAATACATATTTTTAGATAAGAAGCCATCCAAACATGTGTTTTTGACAAAAACAGCAAAAATCTGCACAAGAGCCGTTCAGTTGTAGTTCATATGAAAGACGGAGTCGAAGCAGTCGGATTTGTTTTGATTGAAAACCACATTCGGGTCCAATTTAAATGCTAATTTTAGATATTTTCCAAAGTTTTTGTGTGACTAAAAGGGACAATAATATATTTTAATTGTCATGGAGACGAGCCGACAGAGAAATAAAACATCCATAAGTGGCTCAATACCGGACCGGTTTCAGAATGATTGTCCCTGGACACAAAACAATGGGAAGTAAGGTTCAGGCTGGAAAACACCAAAGTTATTACTATGCAGAGCAGCTTTATTATCTTTTTTAAATCATTATATATCATGTAATTAATTTTCTTTTTAGATAGATAGATAGATAGATAAATACTTTATTAATTTATTTTCGGTACAGCAGCATTTTTACATAAGAAAAGAACAATATATCCAAAAATAGAATTGAATAATAATAATAAGAAGAAGAAAATAAGAAAAATGCACAATATATACAGCAAATATAATAGAATAATAATATTAAATTAAATTAACTAACAAAACAAAACAGTAGTGCAAAGATGTAGCCAACAACAATCAGGTGCTATAGTTAGATGGTTTATTTGTCCACATTATCTTTGCTTAACTTTTACCAACAGCTCGTCTGCTTGTCAGTTAATTTGATGAAACACCTTTTAAACTGATATATTGGAGCATCATCTAAAATCAGAATCTTTAGGTTTCGACACAATAAATCCCTCTCAGCTGGTATTCTGAATATGGTTTCAGGCGTAGTTTGGTTATATTTGGTATCCCAGCATGCATCCTTTCATCTAATTTTCTTTTCTAAATTTGGACAAATTTGGCTGCAGGTTCTGTTCCCTCCTCTTGATGGCAGCAAAGTCTTGATAAACACTGACCTGAGTTCTGATGGTGTTTCTGGTTTTACTTTTTTTTCTGGATGAGGAGAAAAATAAAAAGTTTGAGGAAAAGACTGAAGACTTAAAAGTATTGGCGTGAAGATGAGAAAAAATTATCCAGCCTTGAGAAACTAGTCCTTTAAACCCTGAACAGTACGCACGGCAGGTAAACATAAACATAAACACATCACAGGCCCGGACTAAACACATTCATAAAACTTCCAGTCTAATAAGTGTGGCTGTTTTTAAACAAAATAAATAATAGAAGTCGATACATTGTGACAAATTAATTTCTTAGTATAATTTATTTTAACCTTATAACTAAGCTAACTGATAACGACATGTATGTTCTGATAAGCACGTCAGCAGATTAACTGTATGAACGAGTCAACAATTTGCCAACTTGGAGACGTCCCCACACTTGATGTTTGACAAAGCAACAGGTTGCTCAGAATAATGGAAACCAACTCAACGATGGAGATCAGAGACCAGAGGGATCAATCTCTGCACCAGTTAGAAATAATAATGATCTTTATAATTGAAATTGCTTCATTAAAGACCCATTCCATCTTCTTAAATGTGAATATTTTCATCTTTTCTTTAGTTAGTTTAGTTTAAAACACTTCAGCATTGGTTTCACGTTTCAGAACCGGAGGTTGACCCCTGCTTTGCCCCCCAACAGCTGAGTGAAACCTATAAAAACTATGAATGCCACAAAACAAACAAACACACACAAACATCAAAATAAGAGTCTGAGGTCTCTCTCAAGTTGCTCACAGCCACAGAATCCCTCCTGAGGAGGCAACTGTTGTTGTGGTAGAAGTGTTTCGAACACTCGTCACTTACCGTCATGTCTGCACAGTGAGAAAGAGACAACAGCAAAAGGTGTGAACATCTAGACCACTTCAGCTCAAACCCACCGGCTTGGTTAAAGCGAGACCTTAGAAATGATTTGTTGATTTAAGGAGAAGTTTGATTACCGAGAAAACGTGTAACGCTCAAAGAATCCAGGTCCAAAAGGAGACACAACGCCCGAACTACAATACCATCATTCAAAGACAAACATTTAGCTCCAACCCACCAGATAGCATATATATATAGAGATATATATATATATATATATATAGACAAACATTTAGCTCTAACCCACCAGATAGCATATATATATATAGAGATATATATATATATATATATATATATATATATAGACAAACATTTAACTCTAACCCACCAGATAGCATATATATATATATATATATATATAGACAAACATTTAGCTCCAACCCACCAGATAGCATATATATATATCTATAGAGATATAGATATATATATAGACAAACATTTATCTCTAACCCACCAGATGGCATATATATATATTTGGCATATATATGGCATATTAATATATATGGCATATATATACATGGCATAGATAGATAGATATATATACATATATATCTATCTATCTATGCCATGTATATATATATATATATATATATATATATATATATATGTGTGGTTAGGAATTAAATGATCCATGTTTCTGTACAAAATCTTTTCTATCTAAAAGTTAAGCATGACAGTTCATTTAAAGCAGCCCCAACTCGAGGTTCACTCACTTTTTCCACAGCGTTAACACACCCGTTTCCATGACAACTAAGAAAACTCCATCAGCTGATGAAGACCATGTGATATGGTGAGGGGGGGAGGGGGGGGCTCTCCACCTTGAGTTGTGATTGTCTGATCAAACTTATTTTATTTAAATTGTTTTGCAACCAGCGTTCAGAACTGAGAATCGTTGTACACAGATACAAGTATAATTTTAACATCAATAATATCTGTGTGATATAATAAAGTGTGATATGAGACTCATGCTCAATCAGCAGCATGTGAAACCACATCCAGGAGATGCTGTCATGGTCCTCCCCACCGCAGACGCCATGTCTGCTGGTTTCAGGGATTCGCTGACTCCTCACCTTGTGAGAAACTGACCATCATTTCATCGCTTCCCGTGAACCGGAGGTTCAACGAGCATGACGAGGCCTCCGCCTCCCGATACGAAACCATTTGTAATGATACCAACGTTAACCTCTGGGTCACATGACCCAATCATTTCTCCCGAAACTCCGTCCTATGAGCTCAACTACTTCTCCTTTTTCTGCAGCTTGGAGGGGCGGAGCAGGAAGTAGTTGAGGGGTTTTCTGTTTGTGGAAACATCGTCCTTCCTTTGCATGTGGAAACCGTGAAGTCACACATTTTCCACCGCAGAGCGACATTTCTTAAAAGCCTATTTTCCTGTCCAGTCACCTGTCATGGGTGATAACGTGGATTAAAAAGATTTTAGATTTTATTTTATTTTATATATTAAAGAAAAAACACACCAGATTTGATCAACGGAAGAAAAGAAGTTGCTTTAGATACAAAAACGTTGGACCTGAACACAGAGCGACTGATCGACTGATGGAAAAGAAAAGAGACAAATCTCTCGGATTATTCGGGGAACAAATGACTTAAAGCCCAAAAAAATAAACTTATATATATATATATATAGACAAATATTTATATATATATATATATCTTTATATATATATAAATATATCTGTATATATATATAAATATATCTTCATATACAGTATATATATAAATATATATATATATATATATATATATAAATATACTACCAGATGGTATATATATATACCATCTGGTGGGTTAGAGATAAATGTTTGTTTTTGAATGATAGTATTGTAGTTCGGGCATATATATATATATATATATATATATATATAAATAAAATAAAAAAATAAAAAATAAAAAATAAAAAATAAAAAATAAAAAATAAAAATTAAAAATTAAAAATTAAAAATTAAAAAATTAAATATATATGTGGTTAGGAATTAAATGTTGGAAACACTTCAACCTAACAAACAAACAAACAAACAAACAGTAATTTATTGACTCATCGATGGTTTCCACCAAACAACAGAAGCCGACGGTGGACTTGACGGATGTTAACCTGACTTACATTCATCGCCTGGTTCAGTGTATTTTTTACGTCAAGATCACATGAGATCGCAGCTTCCCGGACATCCACCACCCTCCCACTCGATCTCTTGACGAAGTCTTATCTCTTGTGAACGCATCATCGCTGGAGCGGCACCGAGCTCGTCCTCGTGCATCACCTCTGCACTCGTGGTGAACCGCGAGACGCGGCGAGAGGCTAGAGGTGTGAATACAGACGTGACGGGAAAGGAAATAGCTTCTGTCTGTCGTGCACACATTACTTCAAAAACTTTAAAAAGCTTTATTACGTTCGTCATATCACGTATTTTACACATTTGCATGATATTTGGTGTCTGCATTTAACCCGTGCTCATGAGTTTAGGAGCAACTGGGGGTTCAGCGTCGGGAACTGTGGGGAGACCGGGGATCGAACCGGCCACCTCGCCTTGCAGCTGCAGGACGACCACGCTACCATCGTTAGCCGCATGCTAGCAGCTCGTCGCGCTTCTTATTTCATGCAAACTCAACGATTTTGGGAAACACTCATCTCAGAGCCTGACGGCCACACGCCCCCCTCCACGCTGACGGGAGAGGAGGTGTTTGTGTTTCACGGAGAGCGGAAAGACTAGTTTGTGGTATAAATACAGCAGAATACTCAGAAACTCATGTTTCAGGTGCGTGTGTGTGTGTGTGTGTGCGTGTGTGTGTGTGTGTCTTCTTCGTGGAAGCACTGCAGTGACATATAATATAATAATAATAATAGCATTGTCTTGTGCTAATTCCAGCCTCTGAACTCCTCTTAAACCATATTAATTATTAAGGTGAGGTTAAAACAGTCACAGTCGTCACCTAAAAAGATATTTAAAAAAAAATGCTAATTTTGGGCTCTCTGCTGACGCAACACGCAGCTTTTATTGGGGAGTATCGCCTCGAGAAATGACGCTGCTCTTTCCTCGCCGAGCAGCTGTGGGCACTGTCTCTGAGAGAGAACGCTCCGCTCAGCGTGTGCAGCCCGGGGAAAGAACAGCTCATGTGTTGCAACCTGAGAAAGAGAAGTGGGGCGAAAGGAAAGCAGGAAGGAAGTCTGGTTTATTTTCATCGTCCCACCACCAACGAGGTTTCTGCAAATCAAACTGTTCAATCCTAAATATTGTGCACAAGCACAGCTGTAGGCTTTATTTTATGCACTGTGTTGATGCAACTTTTAATGTGCCATGTTCACCACCACTACCACTCACATTTAATATTTATACATATATATATGCACGTTCATGCTACCACTCACATTTAATATTTATATATATATATATATATATATATATATCTATATCTATATCTATGCACGTTCATGCTAACACTCACATTTAATATTTATATATATATATATATATAAAATGTTTTATATATATATATATATATATATATGCATGTTCATGCTACCACTCACATTTAATATATATATATATATATATATATATGCACGTTCAAGCTACCACTCACATTTAATATTTATATATATATATATATATATATATATATATATATATATGCACGTTCAAGCTACCACTCACATTTAATATTTTATATATATATATATATATAAAACATTTGGTACATATATATGCATGTTCACATCCTACCCCCCCTCTTCAGCCCCCCCTCCAGCTGTTTAGCTTTTGTTTTCTCGTGAAGCCGTCGAGGCCCAACGAGGATTTTACTTTTACATTCATGTCTGATGAGGAGTCGCTGAGCTGAGTCTGCAGAGAGCTTCTGCTTTCCTTTCAGTGTCTGTGCTTCCTGGTTCTGCTCACAGGAGTCTGGCTCTCTAGATCCACGAGCTGCAGCTTCAAACAAAGCCACACACACACACACACACACACACACAGACACACACACACACACACACACACACACACACACACTGAACCAGATTTAAAGATCTTAATCGACTTCTGCATCTCACTTCTGTATTTTAATTCTTAAATTTAATTATATTTTTAGCTGTTTTAATGTTTCACTGACTGTTTTTAATATTTAAATGAATGTTCTTAATTGTTTTTAAATCTTCTTTTGTTGTTTTGATGCTTTTGATGCTTTAATGTGAAGCACTTTGAATTGCCTCGTTGAAATGTGCTCTACAAATAAACTTGCCTTGCCTTCGATATTTAAGCTTGAATCCCATTTTTAATTATAGCAGCAATATAAATATAAATATAATAATATAAACCTGCTAAATGTATTGCTCTTACTGAACATGTACTTCTTATACTCTGTATTTACTCCCATTTATACTCCTCTGGTTCCAGTGGCGTCGCTACTGCATTATCTAAAGAAGCCGAGAGGTTAAATAGATTCCTGGAGAAGCTGGAAGCTGAACTGTAGAACTGTAGGAGTCGTAGTAGTTGTAGAAGTAGTAGAAGTACTAGTAGTAGTAGTAGTGATAAGAGTAGTACTAGTTTAAGCAGCAGCAGTAGTTGAAGTGGTAATAGTAGCAGTAGTTTATTAGAAGCAACAGTTGGATTATATATAACATATAATATACTGTATATATATATATATATATACAGTACAGTATTTAATATGTATATTTAATATATATATATTAAATATTAAATATAATATATATGCATTATAATATGTATATATATTCTATACATATTATACATATATAATATATAATTATATTATATATGTATAATATACTGTATATATATATTAAATATACATATTAAATATAATATATATGCATTATAATATGTATGTATATTATATACATATTATACATATATAATATAGAATTATATTATATATATAATATACAGTATATATATTATATACATATTAAATAATATATATATATATATATATATTATAATATTTATATATATTATATACATATTATATATATATAATATAGAATTATATATATATATATATTTGTATATTTTATTTAATTTTTCTTTGTTTAGTATCGGCCGCTCCACAAGTTCGGGAATCAAATCTAATTTTTTTTTTTAATTGTTTGTATCAAATGAAATGTGTCTGCAAACATTCTGAGTGATAAAAAGAGTTTCTGGTTTCTGATTATTTTATTAGACGCGTTACTAAAAATCTAATTATATTCCGAAGACGGTGATTTGACACATTTCTGACTAAATAAAGTAATTAAATAAAACACGATACAGTGAACTCTTAATCCCTACTCTTTACTTTTAGACATAAGTACATAATGTTGAACACACAGCAGAGTGAATAATGGTGAATCATGGTTAATAATTGTGTTAGTATTGTGCATGTTGTGTGGTCTCAGGTCCACGTTGAGACATGTCTGTGTGTCACTGCCCACAAAGGTTGACACATTCTTTATGAAGTAAAGTGACTTCCTCAAAATGACAATAGTTCACGGTGAAACAAAAAAAAAAAAAGATCTTCAATTTCCTAATTGTCTTGAAATGAAACAGATTAACAGTAATTTAATTCTACAGATTGATTCAAAATGTGATTAGTTCAATATATAAAACACATGTTGGATTTATAGATTCCATTGTTTGCCAATATTAAAAAAACAAATAATCAAAGAAATTCAACTTGTGTTTTATTTTTTTTTATGATTTACGTCATAATATTATTATATATCGTCATAATAACTGAGTTATTCTGCACTAAATGTTCTAGTTCTCTACTTCTAGTCACCACGGTTCTGTTTCCAGAGCGGAGCAGGGCTTTATAGTACAGTATAGTAGTTTTGGGGTTCAGAGGGTTAATAAATGTACTAAAGCCACAGCTTCTGGTACAAGCCGAGTCTCTGGGGTTGACCTTCGGCCTGGGAGGTTGACCTTCGGCCTGGGAGGGATTCCTGACACCCCACGCCATCAGATAATCAGGAAGAGATAAAAAAAGGTTTTAATTCCTTTTCCGACATGAACATTATGATGAAAGTGCTTCCTGTTGGTCGGATATCGGTCACTTCGTGGAAACCCCCGGTCCCAGTCATTCACTGAGACGAAGAGAGAGGAGGGAAAAAGAAAGCAGAAGGAAGATGACTAACCGGAGGCACCGCTTCCTCTTTCTCCGGCCTTAAGTATCCTCCATCTCCAGACCTCCGTCAGTTCGCTATCTGGAGACCAAGGGAAACAAGAAGACCACCCCACACTTTATCCACTATTCATCTATTTGATCTCACTACCTATCACCTACTTCTCAAAGATGGAACACAGTGGAAGCGTGATGAAGAGCGTGATGAAGAGCGTGATGAAGAGCGTGCTGGTGGTCTTCGTCCTGGTGTCCGTGGTCGGCTCGGGGTCGGCAGGTGAGATCAAGAGCCGGAGTTTTAAAAAAAAAAAAAAAAATCTTATTTCTGTGCTTTTATGGTGTTTTTTTTCACAAGTTGCGTAATCTGTGGAGCACTTGGTGTCTCCTGAAGAACATTTCCTACGTTGATGTTTGGTTAAGTGAACCCTCGCCTGTCTCCTCTCAGCTGAGAAGGTGGCGCCCTGCTGCACGAAGGTCACCAGGCAGGAGATAACCGAGCCCATCACGTGGTTCAAGGTGCAGACGCCCAACCCGCCCTGCGTCAGGGCCGTCATGTGAGTGCAAACAGCAAAAGAATAAAACAAAAAGGAATTTATCATTTCTACAACGGGGAAAGAGCTCCACGTTTTTTAATAACGAATAGCTTTGTTTTGTTTTGACTTTATTTCTTTATATTTGTGCAATACTTCCATTGATATACATTTTACGCTACATATTGCTTTATTTATACTTCTTCATTCTTATATATCTGAGCAGCTGTAACGCACACGTTTCCCCCCCGAGACTCAGGAACCGGCTCGGGACTAACGTTGTGTTTCTTTGCAGCTTTCAGACGAAGAGTGGTCTCTTCTGCAGCCAGCTGAACGCTCCCTGGGTTCGCAGCAAGATCGTTGCCTTCAGGTGAGTTTATTTTGACGCCTGATGGCCGGTTGGCCTTTGACCCCTCTTGACCCCTGAGCCTGTGGCCTCATGAGTTCCTGTGTTCTTCACTCTCACAGGGAAGCCAAACGTCAGGCCACTGCTTCATCTCTGGTCGGCTCGTCTCCCGTCTCCCTCCTCTCCATCATCACATCCACTGCCTCCCCCTCCTCCTCCCCCTCCCCCTCCCCCTCCCCCTCCTCCTCCTCCTCCCCCTCCTCCTCCTCCTCGTTCCGCTCCACCTCCTCGGTGCCTGCCGGTGAAACTACGAGCGACGTCTTCTCCGCCTCCAGCCGATGAAAACAAAGACTGAGTTCATGAAGAAGTTCACGATCACGGCCTGAATGCTGACACAAAAAGCAATTGAAGAACAGAATTATGTTAAATTATTATGATGTTGAATATTTAGCTTCTTTCAACGCCTTTAGAGTGACATTATTTATTAGTTTAATTTAATTAACTAGTGCTGATAGAAGTATCCTTGTATTTATTAATACTAAATGTATTTAGTAATGTTTACAAGTAACAACTTAATGATTACAGCAGTGAGAAAATGTTTTGAGCTATTTATTTATTTGAAAACTTGTGAAAACGTAAAATTGGTCAAAAATAAAAGTTGCACATGTGATCCTGCCTCCAGAGTTTATCTGTTCATCTGAACCCACTTCTTTCTCTAAAAAAGCGAGAAGCCACAAAGAATTGTATAATATTTTACCCATGATGCACCCCGGCATGCGGCAGCTGCATGTGGTTGGTGGTAACCTTTTAAAAACCAACCTATTTTTGGGGCCTTCGCTCGAAAAAAGCATGTCCATATTAACAAGAGTATATCTCTGCAACCACAAGGTCTACTTGAATAATTCTGCTTATGGGATTTGTCTAGATGTATGTATATATATATATATATATATATATATATATATATCATATATATATGTTACTGTTTAAAAGTAAATGAAGATGCAAGACAGAAAAAAGGAAAAGATTTCAGGTTCGCCTGAAAAGAAAAAGCACTTTCAGGATGATTATCCCTTTGGAATGATGCAGCTACAGGTGTAAAACTCTACCAAATCATAGCACAATATGTGAACACTCTCTCTGTAAAGTTTGACTTTGATAAAGGGAAGCAGAAAAAAATGAGAGAGTTTTTAGTACAGACAGGTCAGGCGACGTGTCAGAAAATGAGGATTTGGCATAACGAGTGCAAATTTTCTCATGTACCAAACTATATATTTCACTTGTATATCACTAATGATGTTCAATAAATCCATATACAGCAGGAGGATTCTAACTAGGTACTGAAATATAGTTATAGTTTATTGAAACAACTCTAAAAAGTTTCACCTGGCAACTGAAACGTCGCCATAAATAATAATAAAAGCTGTCCTCACGGAGGTGAAGACCAGCGAGTCTTCAGAGGGTTAGATCTCTACCGGGAGGACTGGTGGTCACCAGCCCCGTCCTACTCTCTCTCACACTCTCGGTATGACTCGCTATCTGGCGGTCGATGCTTCACTGTTTCTTTTTCGTTTCTTTTTTTATTTAAAGATAATGATAATAAGGTAATAAAGAAAATGGAAAACTAAATAATCACATTCTGTGTAAATATATGACCTATGACGAAACATGTCTCATCAACAAACACAAGGCTGTGCATCCTTTTCAAACTTTGTGTTGGCCTGTGTGTGTGTGTGTGTGTGTGTGTGTGTGTGTGTGTGTGTGTGTGTGTGTGTGTGTGTGTGTGTGTGTGTGCAGAAGAAGTGTCAGGTTGTTTCTCAGAAAGCGATGGTAGTGGTAGTTCTACTTTGCTTTAATAAGATGATCTCTGATGAGGGGCGGAGGTGTGAACCACACCAACACGTCATAATGCCCTCGACCACGCCCGACCCAATAAAACGTCCTGCGTCGGTCAGCTCGAGCAGTCGCAGCCTGATAACTGCAAATAACCAGGTTCAAGATGTCCACGAAGATCCTGTCCGTCGCTCTCCTCCTGCTCTCAGTGAGTCTGAGCTTCCAGTCCTCTGCAGGGAACAGTAAGTACCAAACCACCAAGACGAGACCACGTCTCTCATCTCTTACTCAGCCCAACTGACACAATCTCAGTCGTCGTTACTCCACATCTACATCTGTTCGTGTTTCTATTCTAACGGTCTTCGTTACAGTCGTCCTGCTTCATGTCGCTCGGCCTGTTTTAGAGCCATGTGCACTTACTGGTGTCTGGATAGGCCTCTCGTACTGTAGAGGAGTTTTGGGAGCTTATTTATATATTTAGCTCATTTATATTATCATTTCAATTTTTTTTATCATTTTGTTATTATATATATATATATAAATACACAACCACAATATTTATATATATATATATATATAAAAATACATTGTTGTGGCTGAATTTCTTCCGTCTATTGCGTATTCTGCTCGATGATGGCTAACGTCCTTGCTAACGTTACTAGCTCTCCTGCTAACGTTACTAGCTCTCCACCTGTTGGTTCTCTGTTAGCGGTGCTGCTAACGTTACTAGCTCTCCCTCCTGTTGGTTCTCTGTTAGCGGTGCTGCTAACGTTACTAGCTCTCCACCTGTTGGTTCTCTGTTAGCGGTGCTGCTAACGTTACTAGCTCTCCTCCTGTTGGTTCTCTGTTAGCGGTGCTGCTAACATTACTAGCTCTCCTCCTGCTGGTTCTCCGTTAGCGGTGCTGCTAACGTTACTAGCTCTCCTCCTGTTGGTTCTCCGTTAGCGGTGCTGCTAACGTTACTATCTCTCCTCCTGTTGGTTCTCCGTTAGCGGTGCTGCTAACGTTACTAGCTCTCCTCCTGTTGGTTCTCCGTTAGCGGTGCTGCTAACGTTACTAGCTCTCCTCCTGTTGGTTCTCTGTTAGCGGTGCTGCTAACGTTACTAGCTCTCCTCCTGTTGGTTCTCTGTTAGCGGTGCTGCTAACATTACTAGCTCTCCTCCTGCTGGTTCTCCGTTAGCGGTGCTGCTAACATTACTAGCTCTCCTCCTGCTGGTTCTCCGTTAGCGGTGCTGCTAACATTACTAGCTCTCCTCCTGTTGCTTTAAACACCGATTGGTTGTTTACAAAGTCACATGATCAGAGATCAGAGACTAGAGACACATCATGGTGTCCTGATCACATGTTTACTGGATACTGGAGGATAAAACTTTATTCACTCTGTGATGGTTAGGGTTAGGGTTAACGTTAGACTGTGTCATTAATCTGCGATTCACACGCGTGAAGAACCGCATCGGGCAAATCCGTACGGATCCACAGCGGTCCATTACACCACTCGGGGCGACTGTGGCTCAATCAGAAGATCGGTGGTTCGATCCCCGGCTCGGCTACTCCGCCATGTTGACGTACCGCCTCGGGCAACACACTCAACCCCGAAGTGGGCTGTACCATCGGTGTGTGAATGTAGAGTTACAGCGCTTTGAGTGGTCGGAGGACTAGAAAGGAACTCTACGAGTACAAGCACATTTACTGTTGGTGCATTGAAGTCATCTGCTCAGGCCAAACACATAAACACTGTCCACCTCTCTTCTTTCTGGCCCTCTCAGGACGTCTCCCCAACAAAAACTTGCCATGCTGCACTAAAGTCTCCACTGCTAATCTCAAGAGCAAAGTCATTGGCAACACGTATAAAAAACAACCTTTGACCTCTCGCTGTCCGGAGGCCTTAATGTAAGTTCGTACATCTTGACAAAACACAGACTCTTAAGAATCTCCCTCATCCTCTCATTTAATGTCACTTCTGTTTATTTGTCCCAGTTTCGCCACAAACGCGGGAACGGTCTGCGTGGATCCGACGGCTGAATGGGCCAATAAACGTAAGTGGTGGCCACGCTTAGACGCTTAGAGGTACACAACAGTCCACAGACACACTAACGCTCCCTCTCTCTCCAGTCACGGCCAAGATGTTCAAGCTGTGAAGCACCGGCGCCTCTCGGAGTCCAAACCTTTGAAGCAATTCATATTTTGCATCCCCAAACCGTTGCTGTTTTGTTTTTTATGAATTAATGTTTAAATCGTAACGAGCTATTTTGCTGGGTGTGGTTTAAATTCTGTTGCATATTATCTACCCAAGCTCTTGCTCAAACAACAAAGTGTTGTTGACATTGTTTACCACCTTGTGCCTTCATCATGTCAAGTGTTGTAAAAATAAATGTCTTCTGAAAGGTCGTGCCACGTTGCTCATTCTTTCTCGACTAGCAGTCGACTCCCATAGCTTTTCTCCAAGGCCGATAAATAATGCTGATATCATGTTTATTTTATTTTATTTTTTGCATCTGGTAAAATTAAACAATTTATTACGTTTGTTAAAGATGGCTGAACTTCAAAGAAACATTTATTTAACACCGTCTCCTTTTGCTTAGAAGTAGATCTTCACCTATTTTACTTTTTTTTTTCAAATGTATCAACGGAATAAAAAGGGAATCAACAAACTAAACTTTGTAAAAAAGAAAAAACGCAAGAAAGAAAAATAGATGGAGTTTTAGTGCACTTTAGTGAAGGTCTACTTGTTTCTAAGAGAGAATAATAGAACACATAATGTTAGTTTAGTGGCGTTCCCTGCAGACACTCTGATTAAAGTCACTGCTGTTGCAAACAAAGAAGAGATGGACCTGAGTTTAGAGATTATTGTTATTATTAAACTTAGTACCTACTGGAAGCAAACGGAAACTATGAAACCAAAAATGTCAACGCAGACTCGATAAAACAGATATTTTAATGCCCGATGTGATAAATGATATCTTATATCTTGCATGGAAATAACTGGTTTAGAGGGAGAAGAAGAAGCGACGGTATCTTCATAAACCTGCACGAGCAGCAGAGAGGAGAAGGGTGGAGAAGGGTGGAGAAGGGTGGAGATGACTTTAAACCGTAAGTCTTATCGAGGTCGGAGCTGAGGGCGACAAACAGCGTCACGAAGAAAGAAAGAGAGATAAACTAATGCACAAAGATCTAAAACATTACTCATATACTCCCTGCTTTCCCTGTTCCGGTGCCAGATTGTCTTTATTTCATTATATTATATATATTCATTACATTATATTAAGTTGATGGTGATCCTGTTTTATGGCTGCAGCTACCGATGTTTCCAAAAATAAATAAATAAATCGAGTAGTCGGATAAGAAATAATCACTTTAATAAGGTAAACACACACACACACACACACACACACACACACACACACACACACACACAGTACTGAGTTCTTTTGGACACACCTGTACCGGAGGCCTCCAGCTGGGCTTCAAAGGGCCACTGGAGTAAAGGTGAAGTTGTGAAGCACTGACCCAGGGGACCGGGTCTTTAACTTTCAACTGGTCTTTTGTGCCACCTAGTGGCAACTGTGTAAAACCAAACTGTGTTTATTCACCCAGTTGCCAGTTCACTAAGAGCATCGAGCTGAAACAAATGCTTCTAACACAAGAGGTCGACGGTACATCCTGAAGTCTTAGAGGCGCTTCAGCTTCAGGACCGTTTTGGAGGATGCAGTTTGTGATGCTGTTGAACAGGCAGAACTTTACCACAAAGACACAGAATTTATGTGACTTACCGTACCGGCCGGAGACCGGCGTGACCTTTGACACGATGAGACCAACTGTGCATCTTGGTGTGGGGTCAACGGCCTGAGAGCAACAAGAGAGACAGTAGAAATGTATGAAATAAGTACCGCAGTCAGCCCGTAGCTACATCATCATGCACACATCGATGCTTTACATACGTAAACTCGGAGCAGGCAGCGAGACTGTTGATCCTGCAGAGAGAAAGAAATGAAAGCGGGCTTACATGCAGAGAACAGAGAGAAGACGACGCATCAGAAAACCTAAATTACAACTCGCTCTCTCTCTCACGTCCAACAATGAAAAGTGAATTGTTTATTATTCTCTTCTTTAACCCAGTAAATGTTTACAGAGAGACGACTGGTAAGAGATGTAAACATCTTGTAGTAGAGGGGAAATAGCAGAACAGGAACTCACCTGATAATAAATAAACAAAAATAGATATTAAGTCAGAAAATGACCTCAATCAAGGAGTTGGAATAGTTGACATTGCTGTTAGTATAACTGTACTGCTGTGAGAAGACTTTTTATAATTTATTTAGAGAGAAATGAGAGAGTGTAGTGTAGCTCATGCTGTCCGCATGTGAGGATACCACTCAATAACTATGAATTCATATCTATTCCTTCAAAGCTGCATAAACACGCAGCAATATCTACAAGTTAGGCAAATGCTAGCTAAAGTTCCTTTTGATTACTTGTGCGACTCTAATCCTCGGCAACAACACAAAAGCAATGGTTCTCTTGGCGAATAAAATGTGAGTTTTGAGTTCATCTTCATCGGTTCTGCTGAGAGGACGTGCTCTTGTATCTAAAACGGAGTTACAGGGATTTAGAGTGAAGAAGACATCGTAAAGTCACAACATTCACCCAGACTTGAGCTCCTCGAAGGACGAGCTGACGTCTTTGGGGTCAAAGTTCGGCTAAAGCTTAGTTTATACTCGCCGTAGTGAAGCAGCGCAATCATGTGACTCTTCACTGATAAAAGCACTATTTACATATCGAGTATCAGACAAAGAACAGTTGGCTGTTAAACGCTTTAGAAACAGGAGGTCTTAAAAATCTTCATTTAAGTAAAGATTTTTCCAGCCAAATCAAATTGTTTTCAGGATATTCAACCTTTTTTTCTATATAATTCATTCATCAACAGTGTTCATCAATTTTGTGCTACTTAAGTTAATAAATATTTTTGTTAACTACTTTGTTGTGTGTATCCCCTTTTTTGTCATGGCCGTGAGGCCCGGTTCGTGACAAGTGGGGGCTCGTCCATCCCAATTTGGTTTGTTTGAGGTTGTTATTTGGTTCAGAAAAATAATGGGGGGTGCATTTTTGGGCAGCAGAGGTTGGTTCTGCAGCCAGCATGTGTTGACACAGGTTGACCGGTGTGAACTAGCATCAGTGGGTACATGGTGCTCTAGTGTGTTAGTTTTGGCTTTTGTGGCGTATCCCTGGATAGGTAAAAGATACATGGTCCGTTGGGTCACGTTGTTTTTTGGGTCAGGTGAGTAACCAGCTTGCTGGGGGCCTAACCGAGCTACCAGTTTCAGTGTCTAAAAAGCTAATCTGCATGAAGACTATGGTTCAGTGAGGTAGATTCGTTTTTGATGGGCAGTCTAGGTAGAGGGACTTCCACATTAGTTGGGGGACATATTGTCTGTTTCAGTGCACTAGTTGACCTAGACAAACACTGTTTGCTGTTTTTGTTGTGGCCTTTGACCTGGTCTATTATGGCAGGGTTAGAAGACTTTTTTTTCTGCTCCATGTGAGGGGTTGTTGTCTGGTCTGCTGAAAAATTCAGGGACCCTCAAAAGGTTAAGAGGGTTGTTCGGCCACTTGCCAGAAGCACAGGCTGAGCAATTTGAAGAGCTGATTTTGAAATATCCAGGTTTGTTTTGTGACGTGCTGTCCCACACTAACTGGATTGAGCATGACATTGATGTAGGGGATGCGCAGCCTATTCGTCAGCATTTTGATATCATTTCTCCTGAGAAGCGGAAATATTTGGAGGCTGAGGTAAAGTATATGGTTGATAATGACATTGCAGTGCCTGCATCATCAAGCTGGGCTTCTCCATGTTTGTTGGTGCCTAAAAGTGACAAGACACCCAGGTTCTGTTCAGATTTTTTAAAAGTCAATAAGGTGACAAAGCCAAATTATTTTCCATTACCTCGTATGGATGATTGCATAGACCAGGTGGGTGCAGCAAAGTGTCAGCAAATTTGATCTGCTGAAGGGTTACTGGTAGGTGCCCTTGTCCAAAAGAGCAGAGGAAGTGACAGCTTTTATCACTCCATCTGGGCGGTATTTGTATAAAGTGATGCCATTCGGGTTAAGAAATGCACCGGCCACTTTTCAACGGCTGATGAATTGTGTGGAGGCTGGCCTGGCCAGTTGTGCAGTTTACCTGGATGAGTTAGTGGTCTATAGTGATTCCTGGTTTTCTCACATGCAGCGGATTAGAGCACTGTTTGACCGGTTGGCAGAGGAAAAGCTTACAGTAAATCTAGCAACGTGTGAGTTTGCTTGTGCAACGGTGATTTAGCTTGGTCGGGTGGTCAGACAGGGGCATGTGGCTCCTGTTGCATGCCAAAGTCTTGGCAGTTGAGCAGTTTCCATGGCCTGCCACTGAAAAGGAGCTCAAGAGATTCCTTGGTATGGTAGGGTATTACCGTTGTTTCTTTAAGAATGTTTCTTCGGTTGTGGTGCCTCTTACTGACTTACTGAAGGCCAGGGCTCAATTTGTGTGGTCAACCGAGTGCCAGGAAGCTTTTTGTAATGTTAAGTCTCTTTTGTGTTCAGCAGCAGTGCTGGCTACTCCCCGTTTTAATTGTCCTTTTGTGTTGCAGGTGGATGCTAGCCATATAGGAGCGGGAGCCGTGTTGATGCAGAAAGATGAGCAGGGAGTTGACAGAGCAGTCAGTTTCTTTTCTAAGAAGTTCAACCGCCATCAGTTAAATTACTCTGTTGTTGAAAAGGAGGCCCTTGCCTTGATCTGGGCCCTGCAGCATTTGGCAGTCTATGTGGGGTCTTGGGTGTCGCCAGTGGTGGTCTACACAGACCACAACCCATTGACCTTTCTGCATACCCTGCGTTGCCCTAACCAGAGGTTGATTAGGTGGTCACTGTTCCTACAGTCTCACGATCTGGACATCCGGTACATTAAAGGCCATGACAAATGTGGTTGTGGATACACTCTCGCAAGCTCCAGTTGAGTAATTAACATCCATCCATCCTTCCATCCATCCATTTTCATCCGCTTATCCGGGGTCGGGTCGCGGTGGCAGCAGGCTCAGCAGGCTTACCCAGGCTTCCCTCTCACCCACAACATTTTCCAGCTTGTTCTGGGTAGATGTAATCCCTCCAGCGTGTTCTGGGTCTTCCCCGGGGTCTCCTACCAGTTGGGAGTGCCTGGAAAACCTCCAGTGGGAGGCGCCCAGGAGGCATCCTGATTAGATGCCCGAACCACCTCAGCTGACTCCTTTCGGTACAGAGGAGTAGCGCCTCAACTCCAAGTTCCCTCCTGATGTCCGAGCTCCTTAACCTATCTCTAAGGCTATAGACCATAGGTGAGGGTCGGAACGTAGACTGCCCGGTAAATTGAGAGCATCGCCTTCTGGCTCAGCTCCTCTTCACCAAGACGGTCCGGTGCAGCGCCTGTTTTACTGCTGCAGCCGCACCGATCCGTCGGTCGATCTCCCACTCCATCTTACCCTCACTCGTGAAAAAGACCCCGAGATATTTGAACTCCTTCGCTTGCGGTAGGCACTCCGTCCCCACCTGGAGGGAGCAATCCACCGGTTTCCGGCAGAGCACCATGGCCTCAGATTTGGAGTTGCTAATTCTCATCCCCGCCGCTTCACACTCGGTTGCAAATCGCCCCAGTGAATGCTTGAGGTTATGGCCTGAAGAGGCCAATAGGACCACATCATCTGCGAACAGCAGAGAGGCGATCTTGAGACCCACGAACCTGACGTTCTCCTCCCCCCGGCTGCGCCTAGATATCCTGTCCATGAAAGTCACGGCCGGTGATAAAGGGCAGCCCTGGCAGAGGCCAACACCCACCGGGAACGCGAACACGTGCCGAGAATACGAACACAGCTCCTACTGCAGTCATACAGAGACCGGATGGCCCGTTGCAACTGTTCCGGCACCCCATACCTTTTTGACTACCTTAGCGCCCTCTGCCAGGGATATGGGTGCGACCCTCCCCAAGTCTTCAGGCACTGCCTCCTCTCCAGAAGACATGTTGGCCGGGTTTCGGTGTTCCTCAAAGTGCTCTTTCCACCGCCCGACGATGTCCCCCGTCCGGGTCAGCAACTGAATAAATTTCCACATTTATCCCTTTTTTAAAAATTGCTCCCTATCAGCTGAGTGGTTGCTGTGGGAAGGGCATACGGACTGGCAGGTAAGTTTTGATGTTGCGTTTGTTTATTGTTGTGGTCATCCTGTGGGACCCCCGTCTTATGGGAGACGGGGGTGGTGTTTCGACCCTGTCTGCCACTGTGACTGTTGTCCCTGCAGGTGTTGGAGGTGGGCGTGGCAGAGGGTCATCAGAGGAATTGGAACACCTGCGTTCATTAGCAGCACTTGCAACACATGGGCCTTGTGTGCCAGTGCACTCTGTTAAAAGGCCCTCTGGTCTCGGTTGGTCGCTCTCTTCTTCCTGAGACACCCATTTGGCTTTTTGTTAAGATTATGGTTTGTCTCTACACTATACAACATTACATGCACACTTCATGCACTCACCTCCACCGCTGAAAGTACAGACTCCACACACCATTGTTAGATTAAATTTGTTTCATTTGTTTGTAGCTTTAATGGAGGAAGTTGGAGGAAGAACGATAATTACATTTGACAACTCAAGTTGGATGCAGTACAGATATTTTTTATTTTACAAATCACTTAATTTTTATGACTGAAACTCCTCCCACACTGCTCACAGGTGACGAGTTACTGTCCAGTATGAAAGCACTGATGATTCCTCAAAGTGACCATATGCCTGAAACTCCTCCCACACTGCTCACAGGTGAAGGGTTTCTCTCCAGAATGAATGTACTGATGAGTCTTCAAAGTGTGACTTTGACTGAAACTCCTCCCACACTGCTCACAGGTGAAGGGTTTCTCTCCAGAATGAATGTACTGATGAGTCTTCAAAGTGTGACTTTGACTGAAACTCCTCCCACACTGCTCACAGGTGAAGGGTTTCTCTCCAGAATGAATGTACTGATGAGTCTTCAAAGTGTGACTTTGACTGAAACTCCTCCCACACTGCTCACAGGTGAAGGGTTTCTCTCCAGAATGAATGTACTGATGAGTCTTCAAAGTGTGACTTTGACTGAAACTAATCCCACACTGCTTGCAGGTGAAGGGTTTCTCTCCAGTATGAATGAACTGATGAGTCTTCAAACCGCTTCGGCGAGTGAAACTCTTCCCACACTGCTCACAGGTGAAGGGTTTCTCTCCAGTATGAATGTACTTATGAGTCTTCAAAGTCTCACTATACCTGAAACTATTCCCACACAGCTCACAGGTGAAGGGTTTCTCACCAGTATGAAGGTACCGATGAGTCTTCAAACTGCTTCGGCGTTTGAAACTCTTCCCACACTGCTCACAGGTGTGAGGTCTTTCTCCGAGGTGCACAGGCCGACTACACTCCGGGTGATCTGAGGAAGACTGGGCACAGTGGTCTGGTTCATCCACAGTGTCGGCACGCTGACGTGGAGCCACCTGTTCCCCCATGACACTCTCCTCACCTTCCCCACGAGGTCTGGTTGGATTTCTGGACGTCTGTTTGTTGTTGTTATGAAGCAAAAATATTTTAGCGAGAGAAAAGATGGAAAGAGTGTCAGAGGATATTAACTGGTGGATCTCAGTAATCATATGCTGTGATTAAATAGTTTTCCGGATTAAAGGACACATATCGTGCTCATGCTCAGGTTCATACTCAGATTTGAAAAAAACTGGGACACATTGAGAATGTTTACATTTAAAGCTGTGAAATGGTCTGTCTATCTACTACAATACCCATGAGCCTCTGCTGCATTTACCGGGTAAAAAGAGGAGCCAATCAGAGTGGTGGCAAATTCAAAACTCTTTGTCTTAAGAGCTTTGAGCAAAACAGTTAAATTATTTGATTCAATGATTCCATATTGTAAAAAGTGAGATCTTTTTTGTTTTTAAGTATGTCTTAGTGCTATATAAATGCTGTTCATGAAATAGAGATATTATTCATGTGTTCAGAAACTGCCTTTTAAGACAGGATCACATATATATATATATATATATAAATACATAAACAGTTTATACGTAAATACGTATATATACATATATATATATATACATATATATATGTATATATATATATGTATTTATGTAAATATATATACATATATACATGTACATGCATATTTATATATATATATACATATATATATATATGTATATATATTTACATATAAGTATATACGTATATACAACAGCTATATATACAAGTGTGTGTATATATACATATATACGTATATACTTATATGTTCATATATATATATACGTATACATATATATATATATATATATATATATATATATATATATATATATATATATATGTATACGTATACATACATATATATATTCGTATATATACATAATGTGATGGGAAAATATGTATGGAATATATATATATACATATACATATGTATATATAGATACGTGTATATATATATATGTGGACCATTTCACAGTTTGAAACGTTCTAAATTAGTCCCAGTTTGTCAGGAAGTAAATATGGACCAAAACTGTTGCCTAGCAATGTAATTCTGTTTAAATGTGCCAAAACAGACAGCGGTTGAATACAGTTAGATTCAGACGGTAAGTGAAAAATAAAGCATGTAAAGTATGTAAACATTTTCTAGTAGAAACCCAAAGAAAGAAGTACTTTGTCTGTTTGCGTCTGTAGATTTTTCTTAAAATGCACCAAAAGTTAATGTTACATAATGCCTCATTTGCATATTTAAAATTAAACATAACATTTCAGAAAACTTGTAATACAAAAAAAGTGATTGTCTTAATGTGAGAAATTAACTGGGGAAGTTTCATGCAGATATCTATGAGTTAAAATTTACATCTGATGAGGTCATGGCGCTGGAGGTCTTTTCTTCTAGATGTCCCTCCATCTGTGAGTCCACTGTGTCATCATGAAATAAAGACAGCAGGACAAAGAAAACATAAATAAACAAGAGGACGTGAGCAAGATAATCCAGTCCAACAAAACATCACACAGGCCTCGTTCCCCGGCCTGCTTAGGTTGTGCATCTTTCAAATAACTGCAATTAATAAGCAACGTCTGAGAAATATTTGTGAAAATTATTTAAAAAAATACAACGTTGTATATCTGACAGTCTTTTACAAGAGTTTTTGACATTTATTTTATCATAAATAGTAAAAGAAAGTTTACTGTAAAAATGTATAATGTCAGTACAAAGCAAGCGGGATGTAGATGTTTAAGGTTTTCATCAATAAAGCAGTAAACTAGATAAATCCAATCTTTATATACAGAATAAGTAACACCAGCTAAGCTAGTCCTGCTAAAAGTTAACTACATGCCAGTTACAACAGAACAAGTGTATGAATCATGTGATTTCTATAGTTACCCTAAATGTTCTATCAGAGTAACACTAATGACTCAGGTGTTCACCAGCTGCATAACGACTCACCTGTTCGTACCGTTTCTTTCTGTGTTGGTTGAAGTTTAACCTGCAGGTGTTGAACGTCTTCTCCTCTCTGAGCTCAAGAAATGCGCTGCTGGTTTCCACGGTAACAGCTACTGAAGCCAATTTAGAATAGAAATAATATTTTTCAAAAATAAACACGATGAACCACAAAGGTGTGATTGCACAACGAACTGAAAAATAAATTGTTATGGTCTTTGTCATTTTTGACTTTGTTGTGAATGTTAATCATCCTTCAGTTGCTCCCAAATAAACATAAACGTATGCATCAACATGCAAAAGGCCCCACCAGCTCTATGGAGGGATTATATCTCCCAGCTGGCCTTGGAACGCCTCGGGATTCTCCAGAACGAGCTGGAACGTGTTGCGGGTGAGAGGAAAGTCTGGGTCGGCCTGCTAGGCCTGCTGCCACCGCGACCTGACCCCGGATAAGCGGATGACAATGGATGGATGGATGGATGGGGAAAGCTTATGCCAGGGTGCTGGAAAGGAGGCTCCGACCGATTGTCGAACCTCAGATTCAAGAGGAGCAGTGCGGATTCCGTCCCGGAACAGTGGACCATTTCTTAACCCTCACAAGACTACTGGAGGGGTCCTGGGAGTTTTCCCAACCAGTCTACATGTGCTTTGTGGACTTGGAGAAGGCTTACGACCGGGTCCCTCTGGGGTTTTTGTGGGGGGTGCTGCGGGAGTATGGGGTGCCGGACCCATTGCAACGGGCCATCTGGTCTCTGTACGACCGCAGTAGGAGCTGTGTTCGTATTCTCGGCAATAAGTCAGAATCGTTACCGGTAGGTGTTGGCCTCCGCCAGGGCTGCCCTTTATCGCCGGTCCTGTTTTTGACTTTCATGGACAGGATATCTAGGCGCAGCCGGGGGAGGAGAATGTCTGGTTTGGGGGTCTCAGGATCGCCTCTCTGCTGTTCGCAGATGATGTGGTCCTGTTGGCCTCTTCGGACCATGACCTCCAGCAGTCACTGGGGTGATTTGCAGCCGAGTGTGAAGATGAGAATGAGAATTAGCACCTCCAAATCTGAGGCCATGGTGCTCTGCCAGAAACCGGTGGATTGCTCCCTCAGGGTGGGGACGGAGTGCCTACCGCAAGCGAAGGAGTTCAAGTATCTCGGGAGGTGAGCCCACTATATCTAGCTGGTACCGCTCCAGCTCCTGCACCAGCTCCGGCTCTTTCCCCGCTAGCGAGGTGACGTTCCACGTCCCTAGAGCTCGTCTATGCTGCCGGTGATCGACTCACCCAGGCCCCCTGCCGGCCCGCCGCCCGGTCTACATAGCACCCGACCCCGATGCTTGTCCCTGTGGGTGGTGGGTCCACAGGGTGGCTGCTCCATGTTATTTCTTTGGGCTGAGCCCGACCGGGCCCCGTGGGCTCGCCGGCGAGCTCCCCTCCTGGATCTGGCTCCGGGAGGGTGCCCTGGTTTCCCTGGTCCGGGTGAAGTGGCTGAAGACCGTGGGCTGCTATTCATCAGAGTTATTTTTAACCTTTCTTATTCTGGGCTCTCCCCTGAGACCTGTTTGTCTTGGGAGACCCGACCAGGGGCTAATGCCCCGGACAACATAGCTCCCAGGATCACTGAGCCACTCAAACTCCTCCACCACGTTAAGGTGGCGATTCACGGAGAAGTTATTGAGATCAACTAAACTTAATAAGTGCATTATAAAGATGATGTGTGTGAGCTCACAAACACACACACTTCTACATGAACTCACCTGGTTTCCTGTACATGTAGAAGGGCGGAGCCACAGCGACCATGTGATCCAGGTACATGAGAACAGGGAGGGAACCTTGATGAGTTCAGTCAGAAAGTTAAGACTCCATTTTGAGTTGACACAGCAGAAGGAGAGAAGCTGAAGGCTGAAGCAGGGTGAGTGTGAATCCAACATTTAATAGTTTTACTGTCAAAGTCTGTGAGTCAGTTTTCTCCCTGTGGACTGTAGAGGAGAGAATTGTTAGAATGAACCAGCAGTTTGATTCCTCTGTCAACACAAAGTGTGTGTGCGTGTGCGTGTGCGTGTGTGTGTAGGGGTGTGTGTGTGTTTAGGGGTGTGATTCTTGAACAAACTTGTTCGTCTTGATTCTTCTGTTGTGAGCTCTCAGTCAGTGTTACTGTTTAACTCTCAGACTGACTTCAGATCAGGAGATGAGTGGTTGTGAGGAGGAAAAGGAGGACGGAGCAGAGTCTCTGGTCTCTGGCTGTCTGTCTATGAAGAGTGATCGATCCAGAGAGATTCCTCTACTCTTCAGTAATGAACCTGGACCCTCAGACACAAAGTAAGAGAGCTTCTACTAACTCATTCATAGGACTCATGTTCAGTTACTGTACCTCTGACAATGTTTTCTGTAGATTTAGAGATTTAGAGTTGAGTTTGAGGTTCTTCCTCTTAGTGTCAGTGACAGCTGTCAGTCACTTAGAAAAGCTCTAATATAATCTAAGAGGACTAATACACACTTTAAAACCTTCTAAATATCTGCAGTAACAGTAGTTTGTGTATTCAGATCTACTTTAATGTCTTTGTTTTTATCAAAGATTCATTCTGAATAAAATCATCTTGATGTTTGCAGAGTTCAGACCAGACAGAGATCAGAGTCTCCAGGATCCATCTGTCTGTCTATGAAGAGTGATCGGTCCAAAGATTCTTCTCCATACTTCAGTAATGAACCTGAACCCTCAGACACTAAGTAAGAGAACTTGTACTACTAATGAAAATAAATTATCTTTGAATCCTTAAATATATGGTAAGTATGAGAAGCCAAGGATGCAATTTGTTGCCTCTTTGAGATTCCTCGGACCATAAAAATTGAACATGGCTCATTATTCCCAATCGACTACCCATGCATATATTGAGCACTGAAAAAAATAGAAACTGGGACGTCTGTGGTTCTTCTGATAATTAGCGTCAGCTCGAGATTATGCACACAAGTGGGCCAGCCACGTCCTTCAAGTGGCCTCCATCAGATGATATCTGTTGGGTGCCAACTATACGTGTTCTGTGCAACATCAAGCTACCATTGGGAGGGGAAGACAACACAACCTGGAGAGAAAGATCTGGGAAATTGAAGTGGCTTTTAAGCGCTTCCTTTTTGCAAATGAGTGAATGATCAATGAATTGAGGAATGTCTATGAAGAGTGATCGGTCCAAAGGCCTTCCTGCTTCTTTGACCTTCTCTTTAACTACTTATTTCAAATATGGACAAGAAAGATGAAGCTCAAAGGTTCACGAACTAAAGAGTTAGAGCTTTCAGTTGAAAGCTTTAAATCCTGAGTAAGTGGACCTTTGAGTTTAGATTCTCTCCTCCATATATTGATCCTGAAGGTCCAGAACAAACACGTGGACAGAACTGATGTCAAAGTGATCTGCTGACAGAAACAGGACAGGAAGTGGTCAACTGTACATCTGGACCACTTGTGTTTTCAAAATATTTGACTTCATGCCTTCATTTGATAGTTGACAGTAGAAAGAGACAGAAAACAGACTGAAGAAGGAAAGAGTGTGGACTTGAACCTGAGACTCCACTGTTCCATGCTGTGTGTCAGACTGTTGGTCCACCACAACATCTACACACTTCTAACCTCAGTTCAAACATTACTAACGTAAGTTACAAATGTAACTATGGTTCTGTGAATTCCAGGATCATTGCTCGTGGCAGTAAACAAATTGGATATGTCTTCCCATGCTCCGTACAGGTCGATATCTTATGTAAACAAAGTCTCGGGTGTAACATTTAGTCTACCTACGTGTCCCAGCTATAAACTCCCGGCCTCTCAGAATCTGCTCGCCCCAAAAAGGTTTCAAGTTACCGACATGACTGGTGCTGTCCATGACTCCGCTTTGCAGATCTTAAACTTCTCTCAACGCCTAAAGCTCTGCATTGCCCAAATATACAAGCGCCTGAACTGGACATAACCAATTGGCCCTTTCCACCACCTCAGTTCTAAATTGGAGAGGATGGTATGCCTCCGGCTCTATGGCCAGATATACATAGCTGGGGAATAAGACCTTTGATAGGAAGGAAATATTTGGCAATAATATCACCCAAGAACCATCCGCCTTACACCGAAGGCACAAAAAACTAATAGAAAGAGCTCACTCACACGTTTGGCTATCGTAACTACCAGAAGAAAAGCAGTCTTCAAAGACATATTTCTCATAGTCCCCTCTGCCATAGACTCAAACGGGGGCCTGCTCAAGGCTTGCAATACCAGTGTCAGGTCCCATTCCGCAGCCTGCTTTACTATAGGGTGGCGTAACCTCCTGACCTTGCATAGAAACGGTGTCACCCAGTGATGCGCCCCTTCTGATCTTCCATCAACGTGACCATGGTTTACAACATTTGAAACGGAAGGACCTTCAGATACTTGTTCAACCTCCATAGGTACAATATTAACCTGAAAGAGTTCTCTCTTCCAAATGAGGAAATATGTTAAATAAAACCCATCACTCTTTGGATGTGGGTCTATCACTGTAATGGCTTTTTTGTGCAGGAGTGTGGGTCTTTCCTGAGAACAAAAACTGGGCCCTTACTTGGTTTGCCTGAAGGAGGTTGGAGTCAACAACAAACATGCATCCTGTAACCCTGTGACATGGTGTTTAAAACCCATGCATCTTGGGAACGGGCACTCAGTAGTTCAAGTGCTGCAGTGAAAATCTGCCAACTGCCGGCCCCCAGTCCTCAGTGCCCTGAGGTTTATTCGGGTGCCCTTGCCCTCGCTGGGGTTTTGTGGTGGAGGTTGGTCCCCCCTGGGCTGACGCCAACAGCCTGCAGCAACCTTGCTGTGCTGCCTGGGCTGTGGTGCTGGATTTAGGTGATGCGAATGGTGTGGGTTCCATGCACACTTTGGTCCAAATCTGGATATTTTAATCAACAGCAAACTATTATTTTAGTGATAAAGAAATGTCTCCACAGAGAGAAGAAGAGGAGTCATGGTTCTGTGGAGGAGCTGATGTCCAGATCCAGAACCAGAACCAGAACCAGAGCTGGACCTCAGATAGCCAGTGAGACCACCACTGTACAAAGTAAGACTGTCCATTTCTCTGCTGATGTCTTTATGTCTGGAAACAGGACGTGTTGTTTTCATACAGGGACACTTGATTGATTCCAATAATGTAAACACAGAAAGATAAAAGTTCTCATTGATTCATTCTAGACTTGTGTAACAGATGTGGATAGTTTCACCTCTTCTCTACCTCCTAAGTTTCTGTAGCCCCGTCTTTCCCTCACAGCGTTGTTTTGCATTATTGAGGGTTTTGTGGAAAAAAAAACTTTTCTATAGTTTCTAAAAAAGACAGTTTTCAAGCATTTATTTGCTCCTACAGAAGACAATATACAGTATAACCCATTAATTGCCTTCTGGTCTCTGCACATCTGCTCCTGAACATGAATAATATCAGAATTAACACAAGGAAATTAATCTCTGCAGCGCCACGTTGGTTACGTGACTGGTGTAATGCAAACGGCGAATATAAAGTTCAATGAAAACAGCTACAAAATGTATATTGTAACAGTCAGAACAGCTGGGTAACGTGATCTTATGAGCAGTAAACAATATGCATTAAAGTGTACAACATAAACGGTTCAATTTTAAAATAAAACCACGAAATACTGCGGCATAAGAGGTACAGAAGAGGTGAAACATTCTGGACTCTAAATAAAAATAACCCAATAAGAAAAGAATTCACACAAAATCAATAAGATCGTTAAACGATAAATATAATAAGAAATTAGAAATTGTAGATCAGAAATAATGAAGTGCATTTTTTACTCTGTTAAACCTTCATAAATAAAACATTAACATTTTTTATTAATTAATAATAAATTCTAAATGACTTCAAGAACAACGAGATCAAGTGAAATGAACTGTGTTTAATATTCAGATTATATATTAATTAATATCTCATCATCACTATCATCTATGTAAAGATATAGAGGATTGATAATATATCAATAAAGTCAGCTGCAGGTGGATTAAAGGTCGTTATTCCACCAGACGAACCGCTCCGTGTTTCAGAAGCGTAGCCGCTAAAAATACGGCCTTAGTCTTTACGAGAAATATGAAATAAATTTAAGGATGAATGTATTTTTAACAACTAAACACAGACGTCGTTCATAACTGGACTTTTAAAAGTTGCTTTATTAACTTTGTCTGTCGGCTACAGCTCAATAAAACAGGAAATAAGAACAATCAACAAATAGTTGATGTGATGTATTGTTTTAGTTTACATAATACAAAAATCTATCTCCACTTATTGATTGTATTTATATCTGGTTGGCAAAAGAAAAACTTGACTTTCTATTAGTTTATTTAACTATATCTATTTAAAAACACTCTTCTGGTTCAGTTCATGTAGTCAATAATTAATGACAATTACATTTTTCTTTATTCTTCAGTTGAAAAAATTGAAAAGCTTCATTCTATTAATTTGATCTAAATAATCTTCATGATAATAAGATCTCACCCCGTTCTCATAACTGTTTAGTGGATGAACAAAGCAGTAGTTCAGGAGTTTGAATGTTTTCTTGTGTGTGAACACAAAGTAAGGAGGAACCCAAAGAAAATCTTTCCTGGAGCCTTTGTTGTCTAGAGATGAGTCTGAGTTCGCTCACAGCTGATAACGTGTCATCAAAGCGTAGTGCCCCCCTCCTGTTAGCCCTCAGGTAAACACTCTCAGCACTGCTGCAGTTTACACTCTTAGCACCGTTAGCTGATAGCCGCCGGCTCAGCCGTCGCCATGTTGAGAGCCACGTGGAGTCAACAGAAATGCTCTGAATTCCCTCTTTAGCAGCTTTAACTCCTGAAACAGGTGAGACTGACACAGGTAGAACAAATCCAGGAGGGGAAGACGATCACAAAGACAGGAAGTAAAAGCAGAAATGACATATGAGAAAAGTGATCTTTCAAAATAAAACAGGAAACCGACCATGTGAAATTCCAGCTCCATGACGGAGATGGTCTCCTCCCTCAAACCAAAACCATGTCTGTAGCTACACTGACTGGATCAACATGTGTCTGTGACCAGAGAGAAAGCTCTCTGTGTTCACATCTCACTACTTTTGTAGCTTCTAACTGAATCCAACTGAAAGTTACTTTGTCACAGTCCTCGTTTGTACGTTCAAATATCAGCCTAATTTGATTGTTTATTGATTGTTTTAGTCAAATCAATATCATATCTTCTTTTTATGTTCTCTCTTGTTTCTCTGGGTCAGCAGATGGTGATCTGCAGGAGGTTCTAGATGAATATAAGATCAGTCTGAAGAAGAGATGTGAACGTGTGACTGAAGGAAGTGAAACAGGAAGTGGAACCCTCCTCAACAGGATCTACACTGAGCTCTACATCACAGAGGGACAGAGTGAAGAGGTTAATACCCAACATGAGGTGAGGCAGCTGGAGTCAGCCTCCAAGAAGAAGACCCTCCATGACACTCCCATCAAGTGCCACGACATCTTTAAAGCCTCAGCTGACCAGCGGAGACGCATCAGAGTCGTTCTGACCAACGGCGTCGCTGGCGTTGGAAAAACCTTCTCGGTGCAGAAGTTCACTCTGGACTGGGCCGAGGGTTTGGAGAACCAAGATGTCAGTCTGGTGGTTGTGCTTTCGTTCAGGGAGCTGAACTTGATCAAAGATGAGCAGTACAGTCTTCTCAAGCTGCTCCATGTTTTCCATCCAACATTACAGAAGGTCACAGCAGAGAAGCTCTCTGTCTGGAAAGTTCTCTTCATCTTTGATGGTCTGGATGAAAGCAGACTTTCTCTGGATTTCATCAACAAAGAGGTCGTGTGTGATGTCACACAGAAGGCATCGGTCAACGTGCTGCTGACCAACCTCATCGAGGGGAATCTGCTTCCCTCGGCTCTCGTCTGGATAACTTCCAGACCTGCAGCAGCCAATCAGATCCCTCCTAAATGTGTTGACAGGCTAACAGAAGTACGAGGCTTCACCGACCCCCAGAAAGACGAGTACTTCAGGAAGAGATTCAGTGATGAAGAGCTGTCCAGCACCATCATCTCACACATCAAGACGTCCAGGAGCCTCCACATCATGTGTCTAATCCCAATCTTCTGCTGGATCACTGCTACAGTTCTGGACCACATGTGGACTACAGACCAGAAAGGAGAACTGCCCAAGACCCTGACCGACATGTACTCACACTTCCTGCTGGTCCAGACAAAGAGGAAGAAGCAGAAGTACCACGAGGGACATGAGACGAGTCCTCAGGAGCTGACAGAGGCTGACGGGGAAGTTCTTCTGAAGCTGGGGAGGCTGGCGTTTGAACATCTGGAGAAAGGAAACATCATGTTCTACCAAGAAGACCTGGAGCAGTGTGGTCTTGATGTCACAGAGGCCTCGGTGTTCTCAGGAGTTTGTACAGAGATCTTCAGAAGAGAGAGTGTGATCTTCCAGAAAACAGTCTACTGCTTTGTTCATCTGAGTGTTCAAGAGTTTCTGGCTGCCGTCTACATGTTCCACTGTTTCACACACAGGAAGACAAAGGTACTGGAGGACTTCATGGGAGAAGACTACAAGTATTCGTCTCTGGAGGACTTCCTGAGCAGAGCCATGGAGAAATCCCTCAAAAGTAAAAATGGCCACCTGGACCTGTTTGTCCGCTTCCTTCATGGCCTCTCTCTGGAGTCCAACCAGAGACTCTTAGGAGGCCTGCTGGGTCAGACAGACAACAGTCCAGAAACCATCCAGAGAGCCATCAACAACCTGAAGGAGATGAACAGTGATGAAATCTCTCCTGACAGAAGCATCAACATCTTCCACTGTCTGATGGAGATGAAGGAGCTCTCAGTACATCAGAAGATCCAGGAGTTCATGAAGTCAGAGAACAGATCAAAGAAGGAACTCTCAGAGATCCACTGCTCAGCTCTGTGCTACATGCTGCAGATGTCAGAGGAGGTTCTGGATGAGTTTGACCTGATGAAGTACAACACATCATTTGAGGGACGATGGAGACTGATTCCAGCTGTGAGGAACTGCAGAAAGGCTCGGTGAGTCCAGATGTGATTAACGTCATGAATCAGTGTAGATCAGTAGTTTAGTTCTTCAAATATTGATACTATGAAATTCATATTATTTTTAAAATAGTGTTCCAGTTGTTTGATCCAAAATTATAAGTCAGTTGTATTCAGTCACAGATGTTCTTGTTTCAAAAGCTGTGAGTGAAAACATGTTGATGTTTCAGTTGGTTGTTTTCACTGTCAACGTAATGAACAGTTATTCTATTTATTTCTCCTGATTGTTCTGTTTGATATTGATCTAATTCTTCCTCTACTCATCTTCCTCTGGGTGATGGAGGCGACATGTAAACCTGATAAAACACATGAAGGACTTTAGAGGTTGTGTTTGAGGTTTTATCACAGCAGCATTTGATCACAACATAGATCAGTATTTTACTGTCATCACTTCATGTGCTTTAGTTATTATTACATGAGGAGCTTCTGCAACGTGTCTGACATCATCACACTTACAGGTAATACCTGATTATTTTAAGAGTTTAAATCAGATCTGTATCAGGCCACACCCCCTTCTTAAAAACAGGACCAGAAAACAAAAACAAACCAACTTGAATTCAGGGTTCTACCTTTAGATTGTCTAAATACATCTGGATGAATAGGATTTTAATACAAATGTTCTTCCCCCTACTATCTCCCCTCCCCCTAAACTAAACACACAAATAACAAAAGAATACAATGAAGTAAGATGTGAGGTCCTAAAGTCTGTTAATAAAGTTAATATGACAACATTTAGGAGACAATAAGAGCACAGGAGGACCAATGCTCATACTACTTCATAGCCAGTGGGCTGTAATGATGGTAATACTGAGAACAGAAAAGAGTCCCACATGTTTTCATACGTTGCTGCTTTCCTCCTCAAACTATTCCAGATGTTTTCAGGTGAACTGCAGGATGTTGATTCTTCGAACCGTTGCCTCCATGAAGAAGTTCACATTTCCACTTTAGTAGAATACACCTTTACCCAGCTGAGTAATATGAAGTATTCTTATAATGTTCACGTGAAGTCGTTGTATGTCTCACAAGATCCAGACCCTATAGGGTCAGATGAAATGTGATGTACTTCTACTTCACAGGAAAACTTGTAGTACTACATTTATCTGACAGAGAAATGTTACTGGTTATGTTGAAGATTCACATTTGATTTACAAAATATATAAGTATTAAAATATGAAATATCATCATTCATTAAACTATCCAGAATCATGTTAGAATTAAAAGCTCCACCTTTAACAGATGTTTATTATAATATTCATATTCATTTTAATATTATTCTGTATTTTGATGCTTTGGCAACAATCTTCACTTGATGTAAACATTTGAATGCTGAAAGTTCTTCATCTTCTTCTGACAAAACCAACATTCCCAGTTAGAGAAAAGTCTAAAAAGTAAATCAACAGCGTTTTCCTGAAGCCCTCAAATCACTAAATCTACCCAGAACAACTCACCCAGGTCGGGTTACTCGCAGTCAGAAACATCAGTGAAGTTCACTTAGTGGAGGTTTTAATTTACTAATATTAATCTCCTGTTTGACAAAACCATCCTTGTTATATTGGAGCATGGATTTAAGGAAGCAGTAAAGTTATTATTAGAATGGAAAACTCAGAGCAGAACTGAGCAGAGTTGTAGAATTCAGACTTTTAAAGATTTTATAAACACCATGTTATGTTTTTAATGCTGATACCCTGATTACATATTTAAGTGGAAATAATGCATCCTCATTGGTTTGTGTTGAATACATTTTTTAGATGATCAGTAAAGAACGTTAACGACAAAATGTCATAAAAATATCTAATTATATGAATATTTAATTATGTACAGGTGAAATATTATCCAGCAGTTTGTTTCACTGAATTTCCCCGTTGATGGAGGTGAACCTGACAGCAGCAGGTAGCTATAGCTGGACAAATGTTTTAGTCAGGAAGAAGGCCTCATGCTAACTTTGTAGAGACAGACCTGGGATCAGATCACACTGACAGACTGGACATTATGGACGCCTCAATGTAACGACACTTTGTCTCCCTTCATCTGCACCATTCAAGAAAAACACAGATTAAAAGTCTGCAGGTATGACAGAGAGTGATGAGTTCTTGTTTCATGTGGAACACAGTGAGATAAGATCAGCTGAACCACTGATGTGAAGAGCTAATGTTCATCAACACAGGAAGCAGGAAGTACATATTAAATGTCCTCTTTCATAGTAACATTTTGTGATATTTGTGTCATTACAGACTTTCTCGCTGTGGACTCTCAGAGACTCACTGTGAAGTTGTGGCCTCAGCTCTGAAGTCCAACCCCTCCCATCTGAGAGAACTGAACCTGAGTTACAACAACCTGCCAGATTCAGGAGTGAAGCTGCTGTCTGCTGGACTGGAGAGTCCACACTGTCGACTGGAGGCTCTGAGGTCAGTTCACTGACTGGAAGGTTTCAGGATGTCCCTGAAAACAAAAGCAGAATATTTGTCAGAGGAACAGAACGTAGAGAAATGAAGTGATTGACAGGAGAGTTTTTAGCTTCACAGACTTACATTGTGGTCCATCAGTCAGTGAAGGTGATGTCAGTCCTGATGAGGCTGGAACGTGTGTGTGTGTGTGTGAGGGAGATGAAGGAGGAGGATGAAGATCTGATGACAGCAGATAGAAAAGACTTGAATGCAAAGCTCCATGAAGGTGAAGTTGTGAACTGTGATGATCTTCATGCCATCAGAAGCTGATGAGGCTGCTACAGAGACAACCCACACAGCTGCTGTGGTGAGATGAAACCAGAGCTCAGAGTAATAACCAGCAGCCTAACACCGGCCCAAAGGCCTCAACAAAGCAGGCTTTTAGAAAACAAGCTGGAGAAGACAAAGGTCTCTGTTGTAATGACTAGAACAAGATGTCAGCTGAGAGCAGTCATAGTGCTAGTAGCTCTTCAACAAGTGATGCTTATGAATGACATCATCAAAGTAGAGATGTAGAAGCTTCTAACTTATTTAACTTGAGTTCTTCTTGACAGCAGGTCTAACTGTTGTTCTGTTTCCATGTTGTGTCTCATTATCTGAAGCCACAGACCTTTAGGTAGCAACACAAACAGCTGTTGTTCTTAAAGGGCCGGTTCATAATAGTTCAGGTCTTTCTCAACACAATACTCACGAGTCCAAATGTCCATTCTAGAGTTCTTGGTGTCTGTAATGTGTCCAGACTGTCTGTGATGTTCCAGGACTAAATCCAGTCTAGTTCTGTGGAGAGCAGACTTGTAAAGTGGATCTGAACTAATGTGAGGCTTCACATGTATCAAGTCAGTCTGTTGTGTTTGACAGTGGCTGTATTTGAAACCTCCTCCTATTCTAGCAATTTGGACTTATTTGAGCCAAATGTAGCATGTGGTAGCAAACAAAAGCTAAATCTACAGTCAACAGAGATACCTGGATGTTGTACTGATTCAGAAAAGATCTCCAGTATGTATGGGACCAGTCTACCTCTCCTTCTGTATCCCACAATGCAAAGCGCTGGAACGGACACAGTCTATGGTCACAACAACAGCGGCCACAAACGTCTTTGTGTTCTATTTCGTCACTAAAGCTGACTGGCGCAGTAGAGTGATGTCAGCAGGGCGTTCCTCGGCTAGAGCTCTCAAGAGACTCAGAGACAAGAGGCTTTTATTTCCCTGTTGATGGATGCTTTGTTTAAAGATCACAATACACATGTTTGAACATTAGCTTTAAACGGACTGAAACTAAACACTCTAATATTTGGAGGGAAATATTTCCACTGTTGTGTTGCTGGAGATGAAACATCAGCTGGAGAACATTTAGTCCAGAGATGTTTTCTATTTACAGTCTCCACTCGTTGATGTTTTATTTCAAGATGTGTACTGTGTAATGCCTTCCACCTTCCTCACCACCAGCAGCAGGATCCAGTGTCTCCTTGTTGAGCTGCAGTGGAGGAAGAGGAACTCAAAGAGGGAATCTGCTCCTCAATAGTCTAACTTTGGTTGGTCTGACTCCGATTGCTGAAGCTTCATATTAGTTTCAGCTGAACTTGTGAAGTGATTTCTTCCAGTGTAGTTGTGTTCTGAAGGGACCACTTCACACTCAGTATGACAGGAGGAATGATTACTGCCACCAATAACTCTTGTAATGGACAGATGACATGTGGCTGTTGTTGAAGACACACCTGAACACATGTGGACCTCTGCTGTTAAAGACATGAAGCTACTAAGCTAGCAGAGACACAAAGAAGAAGCTCATGGAATAAAGGAGTCCAACATGTCTGATCTGATACTGATCCTCTAGTTCCAGACCTGATGAGACCAGCAGCATGGTCTTCATCTGTGTGGACATCAATAGGTGTATGAATGTTGTGCTGACATGTGGATGATGTCTGTAGAAGGCTGACATGATGATGATCCACAAGAACACAATAACAAAGAGAAAAGCTCATTGATGAGGACATAGTCATGTTGAGCTACACATTTACACCTCAACACATCTGATTGGATTATTAATGGATTATAATCTTCATATTTTATTCTTTATTCAGGTTGAGTCGCTGCAGGTTGTCAGAGATCAGCTGTTCTTCTCTGGGATCAGCTCTGAAGTCCAACCCCTCCAGTCTGAGAGAACTGGATCTGAGAGACAACAAGCTGCAGGATTCAGGAGTGAAGCTACTGAGAGGTTTTCTGGAGAGTCCACATTGTACACTTGAGATTCTGAGGTGGGTTCACTGTCTACTGCTAGTGTAGCACCTTCATGTTTAATCAATAACTATTTGATTTATCTATGTATTGATCCATAAAGTGTTACATTTTCTGGTAATATGTTCCACTTCACATCAGCTGCCTCGTTGTCTGCATGTCATCCTCTACAATCATGAGATGTACAACTTGTCTGGCTTCATGCTGCTGTTGGATGAATTACTGAACAGGCCTACCGGGCACAGACCCAGGGGCCACAGTGTCTCAGACCCAGGGGCCACAGTGTCTCAGACCCAGGGGCCCAAGGTGTCTCAGACCCAGGGGCCAAAGTGTCAGGGCCCCCCTGTCCTTCACCTAAAGAATGTCATTCAAAGAAACACATAGAGACTACAAAGAGACACACAAAGACTACAAAAAACACACAAAAAGAACTCAAAGAGTATTGATGAGTATACTATATATACTATACTTGATGAATATTATATATATATATATATATAATATACTTGAGTGACTCAATGTTCATCATTAACAAAGAAAAAGGTAATTTAATCACACGTAAAGAAGCACACCTTTATTAATTTTGAATCAAATAACTTTTGAAGTAATTTAAGAACATAATCATTTTGATACTGACTTTTTTCTAGATTATTTGGTATTTTTAAATAACTTTTTTATATTTCCTGATCTGCTCTAAAGAATCTGGATCAATACTGATCAATACATTTTGTAACCGATGTCTAAAAGTTGTAGAAAGCATCATCCAGTTCACATCTTTTAGCAACCTGTTGTCCTCCAGGTTCATCTGAACATTTGCTCTGTGATGAGTTTGTCCTAAACGTTAATATTATATCTGAAACAAGTCATGAATTCTCCTCCGTAAGCTGCTTCTACACGTCTGCTACCACGCTGCAGGAAACCCTTGTGAAGTTGAGTTCCACATTTAAAAGCTGAACACATCTGATTTGATTATGAACAGATTGTTTCTCGTCATCATTTCTTGTTGATGCAGATTGAGTTCCTGCAGTTTGTCAGAGGTCAGCTGTTCTTCTCTGCTCTCAGCTCTGAAGTCTGAAGTGATCTACTGCATACAAGTTCATGGTGGAGTTACCAGAATGTTCCTGTGGAGAACAATGTCTACTAGTGTCTCTGCTCTTATGCATTTGTAAATATTGGTGGAAAGTGAATGGTGAACTGGCCACTATCCTGCTGGGGATCAAAGTGTTGGATGTCTTGTCCAACCAACATGAACATCCTTTGGCCCTCCTGCTTTCAGGAACCAGGACAGTTTAAGTCCTGGTTTTAGTTTGTTAGAGCAATCTACTACACTGGAATAACTCATTTCACTGGCATCATGATTTTAAATGTGTTTACAGTGACATGATTTTAACAAAATGTCTGTTTACTAAAGGAGATGAAACCAAAATGAAAGCCACTCATGTTTATGATGAAAATAATTATTCATTGTGTATCGATATAAGAAACTCTGTGTTGTTTTGTGTGTTTGCAGGCTGTCAGACTGTGAGATCACAGAGGAAGGCTGTTCCTCTCTGAGATCAGCTCTGAAGTCAAACCCCTCCAGTCTGAGAGAACTGGATCTGAGTGACAACAACCTGCAGGATTCAGGAGTTAAGCTGCTGTCTGCTGGACTGGAGAGTCCTCACTGTAGACTGGAGACTCTGAGGTCAGACACCATTCTTTACTTCAGTGCTGAGATTAATATGATGTGAAAGTTTTGTTGACACTAAACTGCAGACATCAGGCTGATATTCTTCTCATCCTCACTGAGGCTGCGGTGGAATAGTCCACAAGGTGACGTCCAATGTCCTTTCCTAACCACTTCTCTTTGACCTCGATTGGAAAACCCCATGAGGTCAAGGAAAGGTGTGAAGGAGAGTTCATAAGGACTTAGGAAAAGTGGATGTGGTGCTCAGAGAATCCCACAGCACTCACACTAGACTACAGATGTTTGGTTTTGAACACAACTTTATTTATAACATAGAAAAGGAGTTCAGTGATAAACTCACTGCCGCACAGTTGAAGTGAAGATTCCTGTCCAACACAGAATCAGCTCTCCTCAGAAGGAAGTGTTCAACGTGTCAACAGTGAACAGTGAAACAGTGACGTGGAAGTTATTGACGACCCAACGCTGCGTCGCTTTAAACGTTGTTGCTAAAGGTTTGTGTCATTATTGAGTGACGTCATCGTCTCCTTTCCTTTGATGAAGGAAGGTCCAGTGTTCCCTTTGATAAAGGAGACAAGAAAGGAAGCACTGAAGCACCTTTCCTTCGCCTTTAGAGAAGTGGACCAGCTCTTATCATGACTGCTCCTCAATACTTCTGCGTCTGTTCCCTCAGTGAGGAAGCTTCCTGAGATAAAAGCCACTATGTGACGTGGTTTAGTCCATCGACTGTGGCAGAGCAGTGTTGAGCTCCACATTTAAAACCTGAATCTAACAAGAAGAACACGACACTGGAGGATACACTCTGAACCTCTTCAGCACTTGGTTCTCATCTTTTATTGCCCATCAGGTTCTTTTTAATAAACCATAATAATAAAAACACAAGAACTAGTTGTCTTCACAACATGAGTTTGTATGGATGGAGCTGCTGGTGGAGTTTAAGAGGTGGAGTCCCTCCGTCTGTATTGAAGCAGCAGCACGTTGTCTTTAATATTAATGAGCTTTTTTTCACTCTTTGTATTTTACACTTTTTAACCTGCATCCTGTTGACTTCAGGTGTCTGGAGTTTCCTTTTTCTAAACTTCTACATTCTGAACCTTCTTCAGCTCTGAAAAGATTATTAAACACTGAAGGATTTCAAGAAGGGACGTTTAACGTTACATCTTTTATTCTTTATTTCAGGTTGATGAGCTGCAGGTTGTCAGAGATCAGCTGTTCTTCTCTGGTCTCAGCTCTGAAGTCTAACCCCTCCAGTCTGAGAGAACTGGATCTGAGTCGCAACAAGCTGCAGGATTCAGGAGTGAAGCTGCTGTCTGCTGGACTGGAGAGTCCACACTGGAGACTGGAGACTCTGAGGTCAGTTCACTAACTCTCTGTTAATATTATAGATATAATAGGTTTATTTAATAATTTTACCTAATTTATGTAAAAGCATAACTTCAAGCCATAAAGTTGAATATTTGTTTTTGTTCATATTTTATGTTTCTTGAACTAAATTTAGTCTGCAGTCACAAAAGACTTGTTTCTTAAAGAAACTGTAGAAAATGTCCTGTGTTAGTTGTTAAAGTAAAATAATGTTCATAATTTTTCGTAAATGGTCAAATCTGTATACAGAAGATCCTCTTAACTAATATTTGTTTTAAATTAATAACGTCTACTTGATGAAGTAGAAATATTTCTTCAGGTTGGTGTTCATTTAAATGTGTTTTCACAAATATTGTCTGTTCATTGATATTAATCTTTAAGAATAAACAGAGATCAAATCATATTTACAAAAGCAGCTGTTTAAAGGACCAATATAGTGTTGATCCTGTAGTTCCAGACCTGAGTGAGACCAGCAGAATGGTCTTCATATGTGTGGACATCAATAGGTGTATGAATGTTGTGCTGACATGTGGATGATGTATGTAGAAGGCTGACATGATGATGATCCACAAGAACACAATGACAAAGAGAAAAGCTCATTGATGAGGACATAGTCATGTTGAGCTACACATTTAAACCTCAACACATATGATTTGGATTATAATCTTCATCTTTTATTCTTTATTTAGGTTGGAGAGCTGCAGGTTGTCAGAGATCAGCTGTTCTTCTCTGGCCTCAGCTCTGAAGTCTAACCCCTCCAGTCTGAGAGAACTGGATCTGAGTTACAACATCCTGCAGGATTCAGGAGTGAAGCTGCTGTCTGCTGGACTGGAGAGTCCACACTGTAGACTGGAGACTCTGAGGTCAGTTCACTGAATCTGATATTATAGATATATGTTTATTTAATAGTTCAACCTAATTTACGTACCAACATAACTTAAATCCATAAAGTTGAATTGTTTTTTTTCCAAATTTTACGTTTCTTGAACTAAATTTAGTCTGCAGTCACAAAAGACTTGTTTCTCTGTAACGGGGGTGGTAAGGACCCAAGAGTAGTACAACGGACACAGTGAATCGTGGAAGAAGGCTTTATTACAGGCAGAGATCTCAACAGGAAAACAGTCTGGGATCCGCTCACATAGAGAGACCCGCTCGGGGAAACCGCAAGCCTTCTGGGGAAAAGGCAGACAGAGACCGGAGGGAGCTGAGGCTACTCTCGTGGTCGGGGACAGAAGGCTAGGGAGGGTTACCGGGGCACAGGCAAGGCAGGGAAGTCAAAACAGAGAGGGTCTGCAACGGGAAACCAGTCCGAGGGACAGCTTTGGAAAGTCTGCCATAATGCAGAGAACGATCTGGCCGTGAATGTGTGTGAAGCTGTGACTTATGTACCAGAGGGAGTAGGTGCAGCAACATGGAGAGGTAAGAGTGATGGAGCGGATGAGGCGGGTGAGACAGAGTGGCAGTAGAACAGAGAAGCTGAACTGTGACATTCTTAAATAAACTGTAGAAAATTTCCTCTGTTAGTTGTTAAAGTAAATTAATGTTTATAATTTTTGGTAAATGGTCAAATCTGTATGCAGAAGATCCTCTGAACTAATATTTGTTATAAATTGATAATGTTTACTTGAAGTAAAAATATTTCTTTGGTTTCTGTTCATTTAAATGTGTTTTCACAAATATTTTCTGATCATTGATATTAATCTTTAAGAACACACACAGAGATCAAGTCATATTTCCAAAAGCACCGGTTTAAAGGATCAATACAGTGTTGATCCTGTAGTTCCAGACCTGATGAGACCAGCAGCATGGTCTTCATCTGTGTGGACATCAATAGGTGTATGAATGTTGTGCTGACATGTGGATGATGTCTGTAGAAGGCTGACATGATGATGATCCACAAGAACACAATGACAAAGAGAAAAGCTCATTGATGAGGACATAGTCATGTTGAGCTACACATTTAAACCTCAACACATCTGATTGGGTTATGAATGGATTATAATCTTCATCTTTTATTCTTTATTCAGGTTGACTAGGTGCAGTTTGTCAGAGATCAGCTGTTCTTCTCTGGTATCAGCTCTGAAGTCCAACCCCTCCAGTCTGAGAGAACTGGATCTGAGCTTCAACAAGCTGCAAGATTCAGATGTGAAGCTCCTGTCTGCTGGACTGGAGAGTCCAGACTGGAGACTGGAGACTCTGAGGTCAGTAGAGGGTTGGAGTCGGTCCGTGCTGGTTCCAGCAGTATTGAACTAAACACAGATCCAGTATTTCCTGTAAACCTCCAACCTTCTCAGTGAAGCTGTGAGAGGAGAACGCTGACAGGCTTCAGGATTGGACAGAAAGTCAGCCAATCAAATGAGCCAGAAGCTTGTTGTGATCACGTGTTTGAGTTGATGTGAAGACGACTGTTGTTGTTGTGTTCAAGTGTGCAGGAAATAACGCTGTTTACCAGCTGACAGCATCTCAACATGTCCAGAGACAGAGGTCCTCATTCATCTATCTGATCTGATCTGTTCTCTCTCAGTGGAATCTTTCTAAGGAGATGAGACATTCACATGTCACTGAGACTGTGGTTTTTATCAGCTCTGAGCCCTAACAGCAGTGACTCCATCATTACAGTGAGCAGTGAACACCTCTCTGTGTCTGCAGTCATGATGCGTTCAGGGCCCTCAGCTCTTTGTGTCCACTGTGTACTTGAGTGAAAGCTGCAGAGTGAACAGACTTGATGTCCAAAGTGTCTGCAGGTGTGAGAGCTTGGAGCTCAGTGTGTTCACTCCAATACGTTAAGATGAGAGCTGAAAGGACTGAAGTCCCTGCTGCTCTTTCTACTGGATGAGCTGCATCACTGACTGACAGCTGATGAAGGGAGTCTCTGGAGACCCTGATCCATCTCTTCTTCTTCTTCTCTCCTCAGATGGAAGTGACCTCAGAGTGAGTCCACCATCATCTCTGAGTTCCTCTGGACCTGATCAGAGGATCATCAGTGTATCTGGACTCCACCAGGACCTGGATTTAGTTTAGTCCTCTGGTTCCTTCATGTGTTCTGACCCTAAAGTGTCTCTACAGATGAGTTGTGTTCATGACATCATCACAGGAGATGAACACGTTTAAATGTTCCTGCTTTGCTTCCTGCTGCAGCGCCTCCCTGTGGATCGATGGAGTTCTGCTCTTCATTGACACATGTAGCTCAAGCAAAAGTTCAGTCAGGAAGACACATGCCACACTCTTTGTCATTCATAATCTCAGTCTCTAAGTCTCCCTGCGATTACTCCATCAGCTGATTGGAGGGCGTGCACTTTATATGAACCAATCAGATTCTGCGCAGTTTCCTTAAGCCAATCACATCGTTGTTGTCAAACTTTTAAAGAGATTCTCCTCTCTGCTGCTGTAAGTTGTTATTTCAGCTCAACTCCAGGGGGATTCTGCTTTAGCAGATATCAGCATCACTACCTCTTGCTTATCCTAATTCATGATGGAGTCCAATGGCCAAAGACTTTGCACTATTCAAATATTATGCAATTGTAATATATTATTGTTCAACTCTATAAAAGTCTCTCCTGATTGAAATATTTCTCAATAACAGTGGGTGTTGATATCACATGTAGAAAGTTACCTTATTACCAGCAGCACCAGCCTTTTCTTATGTTATAACAGAGTCTGAGTTTGAAAAAATAATTAATCGTATCATTTTTCTTTTGATAAAAAATTAAACCGGGTCCCACAGACCTGAACACAACACAAGGGTTAAATATGACGGACCAATCAGAGCTCACCTCGTGTCACCACCTGACTCACAGAGGTAATCAATCAATATGTGAATCAAATATTAGATATTTAGATTTAACATTTAGATGTAATAGTTAGATTTATCATTACATATAAACATATTGTTTGTTAATATTATTTTTATTGACTTTTCTAAAGTAAAAGTCAAGGAATAAGAACAAATTGTGAAGCATCAATAACTTCATAACTGACTTCAAGTTCCTCAAAGTTAAACTGTGAATTCAAAGATGAATCCTGATTCAGAGCAAGAAGTTGTGATCTAACCTACAAGTAATCTGTTGTGTTGTTGTTGTTGTTGTTGTTGTGGTGGTGGTGTTGTTGTAGAGGGATCAGTTTCTTCAGCCAAAGAACATTAACAGAATAAAGTCGTTTGATAAAGTTTGTTAAATTTCTGCTGAACTCATTTTACCAGAAGACCCTGAACATGTTTCACCAGTTTTAAATGTGATGTTTTTAAATAATCAATATCTTTAAAAGTGTTTTTAGCTCATACAATCTAGGTTTTTAGAACTTCTGTTGTATTTCTGTCAGTTTGTTTGAACATGTTAAGATGCCAACTGAAAACACTGCATGGATCAAATATGTATTTTATATAAAAGCTGAAATAATGTATTATTATTATAAGAATACATTATCGTTGTTATCAACAACCCACAGAGCAGAGAACATTGAAGGATTTAATAAGGAGAGCAGATCAGACTTCAGCTGTAGTTTGTTGGTTTGGACAGCAGGTGGTGCTGCTGCATCAACAGTGAGACACACACACACACACACACACACACACACACATACACACACACACACGCACACACACCTACACACACACACACCTACACACACAGACACACACACACACACACACACACAGCTGGATGAGATTCAGTGTTGAAGTCCAACTTTAAACCATCTTTGTTTTCTAGATTTCCACTGGATGAAAGTACACAAGTACATTTACTCTGTTGTAGTACAGTTTTAAAGTATCTGTACTTTTTACCTGAATACATCCATGTAATGATACTTTATACTTCTACTCCACTAGATTTCAGAAGGAAATATTGTACTTTTTGCTATATTTATTAAACAGCTGGGTGGGAAGCAGGGTGAATGTTAATCCAACATTTAAGAGTTTTACTGTCAAAGTCTGAGTTTAAAGAAAACTCATTATTCAACTATTATACTGTGTGTGTGTGTGTGTGTGGGTGTGTGTGTGTGTGGGTGTGTGTGTGCGTGCGTGTGTGTGTGTGTGCGTGTGTTTCTGCACCTGCCGTTCTTGCACAAGTTTGCAACATTTTTGAAAGATTCAAGCACCGACACCTGTCTGCTCTGACCTTTGACCTTCTGTCTGGAGGGAACCATCTTTATTTGCTCATCCTCTCTCCCAGCTGCACATTGTGGGCGGGACACAATAATATCAATATAGTTTTGCCGTGTGGTTCCTCATCACAACTGATCAACATGTGATGAGCATTGGGTTCGGGTGCAAAGAGCCCGGCATCAGCCAATGGGGGGACCTCTGGGGATGGAGCTGGTGGGGTAGGTGGAGCTGGTGGGGTAGGTGGAGCAATACCAACTAGATGTAGTTAGGCCCGTCCCAGCCTCATAACACTGGTTCTGGAAGCAAACTCCTGGAGAGGCTGAACTCTGTTCTTCTCTGGAGTTGCCCAGGCTGAGAGATGCTTGGTGGGTGTAGGGATCCACACGAGACCCCGGCTGAGTGCCGCTGTGTTGGAGTTCTCCACAGGGAACGAGAAGGTCGCCTCTGTGTGACTGAGTCGCTTTAGGGGAAGTCTCTGACTGTTGTTTGTGCTTATCAACAAACAATAGCTCAGAGGACCCGGCCTTCTTGGAGTCTCTGGGTGGCGTCCTGGAAACGGAGCCAACCGGGTCTCTATAGTTCTGCTGAGGAACCTCAATGCTCATGTGGGTAACGAGGAAACCTGGAGGAGGTGATTGGGAGGAACAGCCTCCTGATCTGAACCAAGTGGTGCTTTGTTGTTGGACTTCTGGCCTCATCATAGTTTGGCCATAACAAACACCATGCTTCAGCATAGGGCAGTTCATAAGTGTACTTTGTACCAGAACACCACCGGCCAAAGTTCTACAATAAACGTTGTGGTCGTATCATCTGATCTGCGTATGTCTTTGACACTCGGGTGAAGAGAGGAGCAGAGCTGTGAACTGATCACCACCTGGTGGTGAGTTGGATCAGAAGGTGGGGGAGGCTCACGGACAGACCTGGTAAACCCGTGTGCTGAGGGTGAACTGGGAACGTCTGGCGGAGGCTCCTGTCCGCAAGGTCTCCAACTCCCTCCTCCAGAAGGAGGCTCGGGACATGGAATCCAAGTGGGCCGCCATCTTCAAGGCCTCCATTGTGTAGCGAACGTCAACGGAAAGATGATAAAACTGAAATGTATTAAATGCCACAATGACAAAATCATATCTAATAAACTTCTTACAGGGACTGCTTTTACAACCCTTAGGGTACAAAGTACTGAAACTCTCAACCACGTATCTCGACACACTCAGAGCAGATAAGACTCTTAACACTCAAACTGTTGAAGGCTGAGTTCACAATGTTTTATGACCCCACCTTTCCTGTTTTACGACCATCTACATTTGAGGGACACAGACGCATCCAATCGTTAATAAACAACTTCAAGACATTTGATGCAAAATAACAAGTACTTTACTTGATGTTAGTCCGAGTCTCAGTCAATCTTTGTATTTTATATATATAATTTGAAACCGCCTCAGCATAACCAAATTCACTTTATTTGTAAACCATTAACAAATAGACGCTTTTAACTGTCGTTAACTCTGTAGTCATACAAAGGTCATCTTACATAACTGACTCACTATAGTGTGTCGTTATACATTAATTGTGCCAGCTTGAAGTTTACCAAATCTCGAACAGTGAAAATATCTGAGTTCATATATAATAAGGATAATTACATCCATGATAACCAACCTTGTTTACAATTATTTTAGTTTCCTGCCATACGAATTGGATGTTGATTGTTCTGCCTGCACCTTTTATCTGTCTGTTCAAGACGGGGAAGAGCGATCCCTTCCCCGTCCTCCTTTTCTCTCACCCAGAAAACTGATTTGTTCTAAAATGTTGAGTTTATTTTAATCCATTCACTTATGTGCATAGATACACATATATATCTACATAGGTCTGTCTGTGTCATGATAATACGGTCTGTCTCTGTTGTGTAATCGTGTAATTCATTCTTTCTTTGACTGATCAGGTTTTACTCAGTGATTAATATCAAACAGTTTGGTACTGTTCTGCAGCTGAGATAGCCCAGCTTTCAATTATGGAAGAATTAAATAGACTATGTCAGGAACTGGTATTGATTCTGTAAAATAAAGTTAAATTCAATAATCAAGACAGTTTATAGGATGGTAGTGGTTTGCTTTTCCCTTCATACACTTCACGCCCTTTCTCAAGAAGATAAAGGAAGAAGTCAGAACTCTTCGCTTCTTCTCTGGACTTTGACGCTGAAAGGTGGCCTCTGACCCACCCCAGCCTCATGAGAAGCAAGAACCTGAAGAGGTGCCTTCCTTCGCCTGGTTTCTAACATGCTGCTACCATGATTGATAACTTTGGATCCAGCACAGATCTCTCCCTCGTGGTGCCTCAGCACATGTGTTTTGTGGACTTGAAGAAAGCTTCTGACTGTGTCCCTCGGGGTCCTGTGGGGAGTACTACAGGAATACCGGGTACCTGGGTCGTTGCTACAAGTCATACGGTCCTTGTATGACCAATGTGAGAGTTGTGTTTGTGTAGTTGGTATAAGGTCAAACACTCTTCCAGTACGTGTTGATCTCAGTCAGGGTTGTCCCGTGTCACCAATTCTGTTTGGGATGTTCTAGTTGTCTCAACAATATTTTTTAAGTTGTCAGAGTTGATTGAACTTTCTGTCGCTTGTTGTTTAAACTTGATCCACCGAGTTAAAACAAAGAATTGTTTTACATTATCAGTTCAAGAAAACTTTACTTACCTAGTCAAACAAACACACATTTCTGCTTTATAGTAACTCAGTTTCAAGTTAAAATAACTTAACCATGTGTATACAACTTGCCATTTCAAGTTAAGAGGATTTAAATTCCAAATTTGTTTCAACTTGCATATAAACGTTAACTTGACTGATAATTGCAAGTTTGCTTGCTTTATAAAAGAAAATAACCCATAATTCTTACTTCTGTTCAAAAGATATAACATTTATTTGAAGATACACAGGCTTAAAAATTTTCATGGACAGGATTTGAAGGTACAGCAGGGGGGACAAGAGTGTCCAGTTTGGGGACCTCAGAATTGTGTCTCTGCTCTTTGCACATGATGTGGTTCTATTGGTTCCTTCAGAACGTGACCATCCGCAGCACTGGAGCGGTTTGCAGTCAAGTGTGAAGCAGTCGGGATGAGAGTCAGTACATACGTTCAGACCCTCTCCTCTGGTCAGGAGCTTCATGTAGAGAGGGTGGGGTAGCGTAGGGTGGCTGGACTCCACCTTGGTGGGAGAGGAGCTCAGACATCAGTAGAGCTGCTGCTCCTTTGAGTTGAAATAGGGCCACACACACACACACACACACACACACACACACACACACACACACACACATCTACAAGAACTCAGCTGACTTCCTGTAAATGAAGAGGGGCGGAGCCACAGTGACCATGTGATCCAGGTACCTGACAACAGGTAGTGGACCTTAACGTGTTGTCATAAAGTTCAGATTCCATTTAGAGTGTACGGAGCAGAAGGAGAGAAGCTGAAGGCTGAAGCAGGGTGAGTGTTAATCCAACGTTTAAGAGTTTTACTGTCAAAGTCTGTAAGTCATGAAACCTGCTGGAAACTCATTATTTAACTATTATACTGTGTGTGTGTGTGTGTGTGTGTGTGTGTGTGTGTGCGTGCGTGCGTGCGTGCGTGTTTAGGGGTGTGTGTATGTGTGCGTGCGTGCGTGCGTGCGTGCGTGCGTGCGTGCGTGTGTGTGTGTGTGTGTGTGTGTGTGTGTGCGTGTGTGCGTGTGTGTGTGTGTGTGTGCGTGTGTTGGTGTGTGTGTGTTACTTCCTGTTCTCTCCGTGTGATTGTTGTGTTGTGAGTTCAGTCAGTGTTACTGTTTATCTCTCAGACTGACCTCAGATCAGGAGATGAGTGGTTGTGAGGAGCAAGAGGAGGACGGAGCAGAGTCTCTGGTCTCCGGC
>JACSYO010001753.1:70000-99750 GCA_016806645.1 Ophiodon elongatus | reverse complement strand
TGCTAGCGTGTCTTCAGGTGTGTGTTGGATTTTCAGGTTTCTCAGCCGTGTGGCTGTGTGTGTGTGTGTGTGTGTGTGTGTGTGTGTGTGTGTGTGTGTGTGTGTGTTTGTGTGTGTGTGTGTGTGTGTGTGTGTGTGTGTGTGTGTGTGTGTGTGTGTGTGGCTGTGTGTGGCTGTGTGGCTGTGTGTTCGTGCGTGTTTAATGCTACTGTTAGAACTGTTCTGGAGTCAGTCAGCCAGCCTTAAATCCTGTGTCTGCCCAGTAAATCTGCAGTCCATGCACTGAGCCAATATCAGTCTAATCCTAATCCTCAAATCTTTTCTTTTTTTTGTGGCAATCCCACATTCACCAAGGACTGAGGAGTGGGCTTGTTTTATTCATCTTCAGGGACCAAGTGCTCGTCCCCCTCACGTAAATCACCACATTTTATCGTGAAGACTTGGTTCAGGTGAAGGTTAGGTCAGATTTAGGCTAAAGTCAGATTAAAGCTGGTAGTGGTTATGGTTACGTCTTCAGGAAATGAATGTAAATCAATGTAATAAAAAAAGACACAACGTGTGTGAGAGAGTGAGATTAAAGAACATGTATTTTTCTTAACCTGCAGCATCAGAGAGTTCATCACTTAATCCTGGTCTAAGGAATACCTCACCCCCAAAATGATCATCTGTGTATCAACTACTCTCCTCGTGTTGATTTGAATCATTGAAGAAAACTTTGTTTTTCTCTCATGACTACAGTGAATGAACAATCAGACAAATGAAACAGAAAGTCTTGATGAATTTAAGCAAACTGGGGCAAAACTAGATGAATTTAAGCAAATTGGGGCAAAACGGTCAAACTGTAACAGGATTGCACAGAGGACCCAGATATAAATGGCAGTCTGAGACAGAGTCAGAGTTGTTAATGATTTTTAATAAAACACCTTTGGAAAAAAAAAAAGCGCATTCCCAAACTAAAACTAAACTTTCCTATTCTAGCCGGGCCGCTAGCCGACTTACCGAGACCTATTTCTATTTAGAATGGAGAGAATGTTTCCACTCTGCCAGACACTCGAGGCCGAACCAGAGATCCCCATGTTTTTATATGCTTTTATATGCTTTTACATGCTTTTATATGCTTTTACATGCTTTTACATGCTTTACATGCTTTTACATGCTTTTATATGCTTTTACATGCTTTTATATGCTTTTACATGCTTTTTAAAACAATGCTTTTACAATGCTTTTACATGCTTTTACATGCTTTTACATGCTTTTATATGCTTTTATATGCTTTTACATGCTTTCTATATGCTTTTTTACATGTTTCTTGTATTTTCTTTTATATGCTTTCTATATGCTTTTATATGCTTTTTATATGCTTTCTTTTACATGCTTTTATATGCTTTTATATGCTTTTTATATGCTTTTTACAAGCTTTTATATGCTTTTACATGCTTTTACATGCTTTTTATATGCTTTTACATGCTTTTACATGCTTTTACATGCTTTTATATGCTTTTATATGCTTTTACATGCTTTTATATGCTTTTACATGCTTTTACATGCTTTTACATGCTTTTATATGCTTTTATATGCTTTTACATGCTTTTATATGCTTTTACATGCTTTTACATGCTTTTACATGCTTTTATATGCTTTTATATGCTTTTACATGCTTTTATATGCTTTTACATGCTTTTACATGCTTTTACATGCTTTTATATGCTTTTATATGCTTTTATATGCTTTTATATGCTTTTACATGCTTTTATATGCTTTTATATGCTTTTATATGCTTTTACATGCTTTTATATGCTTTTACATGCTTTTACATGCTTTTATATGCTTTTACATGCTTTTACATGCTTTTAGATGCTTTTACATGCTTTTTATATGCTTTTACATGATTTTTATATGCTTTTACATGCTTTTTACATGCTTTTACATGCTTTTTACATGCTTTTTACACACACAACACATTTTTATATGCTTTTACATGCTTTTTATATGCTTTTACATGCTTTTTATATGCTTTTACATGCTTTTTATATGCTTTTACATGATTTTTATATGCTTTTACATGCTTTTTACATGCTTTTACATGCTTTTAGATGCTTTTACATGCTTTTTATATGCTTTTACATGATTTTTATATGCTTTTACATGCTTTTTACATGCTTTTACATGCTTTTTATATGCTTTTACATGCTTTTTATATGCTTTTACATGATTTTTATATGCTTTTACATGCTTTTACATGCTTTTACATGCTTTTTACATGCTTTTACATGCTTTTTATATGCTTTTACATGCATACTGTCACGTTTCAAGAGCAGAGACTCAGAAGCAGAGGAAGACACGAGAGACGAGGTCAGGTGGAGGGCAAGGTACTTTACTCGGAAAAAGGTCATACACGGGGGTTCAGTCCAGAGAGGCAACAAATCTGTCAGGGAGCAGGCAAGTATCGAAAAGGGAGGAATGCTGGGTCAAAAAGCAGATACGGGGACAAGAAGACTGTAAAGTGATGAACACACGAGGAGAAACTAAGACAATCTGTCACCGTAACGGGGGAACAGGGGAGGATGGGAGTGAGGGGTCGGCAGAGGGAAACCAGGGGCAGGTGATTGAGAGCAGGTGAAGGGAATGACCAATCAGGAGACACATGGAAACTAACGGGATGTTACACGTACTCTTTTCAGAATGAACCTCCGTCTTCACAGGAAACTTAATCCGGTTAGTTAATAAGGTTTAGGAAAAGATCGTAAAATACTCAGTTAGGTTTAGGCAAAAAAAACAGAAAAGATTGTGATTGGGGTTAAATGAGTAGGCAAGTTGACCTCTTGTTCCACGTTGGGCCTGAACATCTCCTGGGTTAAAGGTCACTGTTAATGTTGATTAGTCCAATAGGAGGTCTTTGATTCATACAGGTGACGTATAACTAGCCATCTGGTTAATAAGGATTTCTGCTGCAGCATCATAGAAGTCTAGAAACAATTACTTTACTAATCGGTTAATGTCCCGCAGTCAACAACACATTATGCCCATCGTGCATGATTCAGTGATCTTTTTTGTGCTTGATATTTATGATTGCTTTGATGAAGATTAATTTAAGCAATGGTTTTTCATAAACTGCAGCGTGGCGTCCATTAAATGTCTGGCTTTAACGAGCAGACATAAGGCCAGTAAAGCAGAAATAAAAACTAATCGCATAAATAAAAGATGGTTTCACCTGGCACATTGTGCGTATGATTTTGGGAGGAGGAAATACCATAAAAATCCTCGGAATTAGAGTTCAGTCCTCGTCTTTCTCACAGCGTTTTTCCTCTCCATCAAAACTATGAGGCAATATGTGGAGGGGAAGATGAATATTTCACAGCTCACCTAACTGCAATATATCAATATTATGTGCCCCGACAAGCATGACTGCTGGAGCATAACAATAAAAAACAATGTATAGAAAAACCAAAGCATTAGAACCGATAAGTTCTATTGTCTCAAACGTGTGTTAATGAGCTTCTTTTTGTCATGTTGTTGTTTGTTTTATCAGCTTGTTGATGCATCATCCAGAAACATAATTAATTTAAATCGCTCGTGGTTCCGTGAGGCTGTGCTCTGAGCTAAATGCTAACCTCAGCATGCTAACATGCTCTCAATAACAACGTTAACACGCTGACGATTAGCAGACATTATGTGGAGCGTGTTCTCATGCGGAGGCTGATGGGAACGTCTTCAGTGTTGGAGGTATTCTTATCATAAACCAAAGTATCAGACAGACAGATGATGAGGCTAGATGGAAAGTGAAGAGATCACCAAAGTTATTACAACTCATCCTGAGACGTTCGTGAATGTGGGAACCAAATTTACAACCTCATCTCACAGAAATACTTGAAATGGCCACGACCTCTGAACGGCGTACTACGTGGCGCGGCTACAAGGTGATTGACAGGTCTGTACCAGAGACGTATACGGCGTCTCTACGTCCTCCTCAGTCCAGATATGGTCACTTCCTGTTCACTGGTTGATAAAAAAAAAACAAGATGGTGTAAGGCGTAATTCAAGATGGCGACGGCGAAATCGATTGACGTCACGCCGACTACGTCCACTTCTCATATAAGCTCCATGGTTTAAACAGTGTAGTGATAAATGGGGATAAAGACAAAGGATTTTCAACCACGAGACCGTTATTCATATCCCACAGTGTTGAGTTATCGTTAAGCTACGTTCGTGATGGTTTTTACCGAAACCCAACGAAGAGGTTTTGTTGCCTGAATCTAACGATATTTGGTTGCCATGGTGCCAACGCGTAACCACGTAAGAGGTCGTGGTCATTTCACATATTTCTGTGAAATCACCTTGCAAATTAAAGATGGTGACGTTAGTCATCACAGTCTTCATCCTCTGAGGACTATGAATGTCTGGACACAAGTCCATGAAAACCCATCCAATAGTTGTCAGAGACATTTATCTAAAAGTCTGCTGGTGACGGAGGAAAAGTCAGAGGATCATCAAAGACTTGAGGATTCATCCTCTGAGGACCATGAATGAATGAGGACCATCCAACAGTTGTTGAGACCAAAGTGGAGAAAGGCCGGACAGACGGCTGGCCAAAACTAAACATTTTATTTTTACTAACAAACACAAAAGACCAAATAATGAAAAAAGTAAGAAATGTGACGCTTTAATAATAGACCTCCAATCAATAAGGAAATAACAAAAAAGGCAAAAGAATGAAGACTAAGCCAAGAAAAACACAACAATAGATAAATGACAACAAGAAGCTCACAAAAGGAGCCAAAAAACAAACTAATCAGTTTACAGCAATCCAATGAAAACAAAACAAAGAGCATCGAAAAAAATCTTATCACACCTTTTTCTGTTCTTCCTGTATTGTTCATTTGATTTTCATCTGTTATCGTCTTCAGTGAAGCGTGTCGGTCGATTCAGATTCCACGTGTACTTATCCCCAACATCTTTTCTCCTGGTCCGACCAGAACACTCTCATTAAGAACCAATAATGTGTGTGTGTGTGTGTGTGTGTGTGTGTGTGTGTGTGTGTGTGTGTTGATCCATGCAGACTAGAGAACGCGGTAACAGAGCAACGGGATTCATCCAGCAGAATGACTTCATATTGAGAACAGAGTTTGAAAGACAATCTTCAATCACAAAGTATTATGAATCATCAAAAGTCGACCCGTTTGTTTGGCTTGCCTGTTGGAGAACATGCTTCATGCAGATCGAGATGTACTGATCGAGATTCTTTACTTCCTCTTTTCTGTTTGTTAGAAGATTCTTTTTGGAGAGTTTTTATTTTCCCCATGCGACGGTCCACGGACAGAGAAGGGGGAAAGCTGTGCAGATTTTAAAGCCATCTTTAAAACAAATTTGTGGTTTGTGATTTTTGGGCAAAACAAATTAAATTTAATCGAAATTTGTAAATTGAATACAATAAATGAGATGAATGTCAGAAGCAGAAAGTGGATTCAAATCAAACTGTATCAGACTGAGCGATGTCAAGGCCCAATGAGGAGCTTATTCACTGGTAACAGTAGTGTCCTGGTTACATTCACACCAATAAAGCATATTGAATATGAAAACACACTCACATCATAACTGACCTAAGAAAATGGCAGTTTTCTATTTTTTTCTGAAGTGAAGGGCTGTATATGTATATATATTTGTAGACTCACTTGATTTGATCTGACTTTAATAACGCGACGCTTCTCCTCTGATGTTCTGAGTGAGCTCCACCGATCTGCTCACCAGAGCTTTTGTTTTGCTGAGATTTGTTCGTAATGCTTTGGATTACGGCCCGCGATGTAATCATTTAAAGTTTACAGGAACAGTACGATACGAGGTCCAGGGGAAGGAATCCTGAAGCCGGCAGCGAGGAGACGACAAGAAACAACACGACCGTGGGACCGATCAGCACGTCTTCCCCCAGAGTTACTTTGACACAGTGAACAATGTCTGTTTCTCACTGAGAAATAAAAAGAGAAAGAGGAACGCCTGAAGAGCGAAAACCACGTCTAACGAGACTGTTATCAGTGAGGAGGGAAGATCTGTCTTCAAATGGGGGTACAAGTACCTCGAGGGGTACTTTGCAGTACTGCAGGAGGTACCTGAGCTTTCTTTTAAATGTTGATTAATGCATTATCATGTCATGCAAAGCGAATAAAGAAAAATGTAAATATAAGTTTGATGAAGAACATTTTTTATGTTCGGTCAAGTGGCGCTACGCAACGCAGTCACGGTCACCGGTAACTCTGGTCAGACAGTTTTATGTTGAATTAATCAATAAATCTGCAGCAGCAACACAGAGAGAAAACAGGAACATTTGAAATGTGGCATTTAAGTATTTCTTCCTTTTACAACTAGAGATTGTATAAAAGAAGTGGACGTAGTCGTCGTGACGTCATTGTGTTGAAGCTTCTAATTTAGCAATGTTTCCTTCGCAATGTAGTTTTCTTTTGCAACAAGTGAAGATATGAGGACTGAGGAGGACGTGGAGACGCCGTCTGGTGTCGATCTTCTATACGACCGGAGGAGTCGCCCCCTGGTGGTCAGGAGAGAGAATGCAGCTTTAACACGTGAAGCTTTGACTTCTATACAACCAGAGGAGTCGCCCCCTGGTGGTCAGGAGAGAGAATGCAGCTTTAACACGTGAAGCTTTGACTTCTATACAACCAGAGGAGTCGCCCCCTGGTGGTCAGGAGAGAGAATGCAGCTTTAACACATGAAGCTTTGACTTCTATACAACCAGAGGAGTCGCCCCCTGGTGGTCAGGAGAGAGAATGCAGCTTTAACATGTGAAGCTTTGACTTCTATACAACCAGAGGAGTCGCCCCCTGGTGGTCAGGAGAGAGAATGCAGCTTTAACATGTGAAGCTTTGACTTCACTCATCAGAACCGGAGGTCGTTGCCTGGTTACAAGTTTATGGAGTAAATCAGACACTGATGGTTCAGCGCTGTATTGTTCCTCCTTATCTTTGTTGGTTTTCCACACTGGTCAGGAGGTAATGAGCTGAACATTACTGAAAAACAGTTTGAGAGCCGCTGTCCTCTATTAAAAGACACATTTAACCTAAACTCCGGTACATCCTCACTAATTTGCTCCAACCAACGATTCAGCTGATGTTGCATGGAAAACGTCTGTCTGGGTCAAACTGATTATTATACTCTAATTGTCTTTCAGTATTTGTTATGGCGATTTCCATCTAATTGACATTTGTTTATTAATTAAATGCAAATAAAGTGTCCTAATGAGACGAACAGTGCAACTGTTTCAAGGGCGGCTTTAACCACAGGTGTGTATCAGTGTCTCCATCACGGGCAGCCATGACTGTTTCTCCTCGTTTGAGAAGAATGAAGTTTGGCTCCTTTTTTTTATAAAATGACCATAGTTTTAGACCCAAAATGAGCACTGTAGGCAGACTACAGTGGATTCTTTAAACTGCTTTGCATCGGAGTGACTGCTCCGCTATAATCACTGTATCTCATGTATGGAAACTCACCGGAGCAGGCTTCCTCTCCTCTGACCTCACTCTGCCTCCGGGCCCCTCGTCCTGCCAGCTCGGTCATTTAGTTCACCTGCTGGTCCAGATGGAAATCAGCCTCTGATCAGTGAGAATGGCATCATCATTCTGCGCGTTGATGCAGAACCCCTTTATGAGTTCAGGTGGTGCCAGAGAAACAGTCGGGGTTTGGCTGACAGCATCATTACAGGTGGCACCGCATCCAAACGACGGGCTTTAAAACAGAAAGCTCTTTTGTAGCAAACCTTTTGAAAAAGAAAAAGACCATTTTGACCCGACGCAGGTTGGTCTCATCCAGCATTCGTAGCTGTACGTATGAAAAATAATGCACCGTGATTTGTAGATATCCCCAAAGAGGAAGTAAAAAATCTGCAAAAAAAACATGAGTCATGAGTCCAACAAACTCAGATCTTTTAGTCAGAAGAACTCAGTCAACGTTGATGTATTTGTCCCGTAGCTTGCAGACTTCAGTAACAGCACTTCTGTATCATTTGAACCCAAACAACCATCTTTTCCTGAACCTCGCTTCGTTGTCTAAACTTAACTAAGTTGTTTCCTGTGAAGACGGAAGTTTATTTTGAAAAGACTGTGTTCACGTAACCAGCTGAAATTGATACGTGTCGCTGGACTTTTCTGGAAGAAAAATGAGGAATAACTTCTCGTAAGATATCATAAGAAGCGTTGTTATGAGGAAACGTTGAAGAGGTGGATTTAGCAGGTTTGAGGGTCACTACGTGAAACCGATGCTATAAAGAGAGGAATGTTGTTTAATATTACCTAGTATCTGTTACAGTAATGTCATTATTACTTATTTCTGCAGCAAGCGGTGCAGGAGGTTCCATTTATGATTCTGTAACGCTCCGTTTCTCCATAAAAGCTCTTTAAACATGGCACAGCGTGTAAATAACACAAATAATGACGGCTGATTTCCATTCCGCTGCTTCGGGTTCAGGCTCCTGCTCTCGATGGAGCCGGCTCTCCGTCTCACTGGGACGTCGAGCGGAGCAGAGTCGTCTTCATCATCGTCTTCCTCGTCTTCCTCGTCTTCCTCGTCATCAGGAGCAGCTGTGCTCTTCCTGCCGGGACCAGTCCAAATGTCTGCTGTGAGAAAAGGTCTGTTTGGGAGGTCGGCCCCAGTGCATGCTGGTTAGTAGTTATGAAGCACACACACACACACCATTAGGCATACACTGTTTATATAGTTTACTAACAATGTGTGTGTTTACAGTCCAATGAGATACTTATTGCTTATCTGAATATGAGAAAAATAGCAAAACAATAAATAAAATAACCTCCCCACTGCCTCTACTTTGACTGAGGGTTGCTCTCTGAGCGTGCAGTGGAGAAGCTGGTCCAGGATTCAGTATGTCAGTTGGTGCATAATCACACAATATACGAGCAAAAATGTCTTTTAAAAAATGGGAAAACAAACTTTAGAATGGCTGCAGGATCTTCATTTATTTTCCTTTTTAAAAAATGAGGAAAAGTCAAGTAGTTCAGTGTGCGTAACAGTAAACATATTACATTTGTAAATAACTCGCCCGATGGTTGTGAAATACAGATTTGATGGAGGGACCGTGAATAATGTGGAGCCTCGTCTCAGCCGCTGGTGATGGAGGAGATTTATGCACATTTCTACTGTTTTAACATTCCAGTGTTGATGGAAAACATTGAGATATGAATGTCTCTTTGACATTCATCTGCATTAGTGTGGACTCGACCTCACAGCAGCTTTCACTTACAACACGGTGCACGGATCAATAACAGCTGAGACATGCGTGTTCACGACCTGCTGGGATGAACAGGACACCTGGTGCTCAGGCTGATCATCACATCCAATCATCACATCCAATAACTGACTTTTTGTTTTGGTGGAGGATGTTTTCATCTTCTGTCTCTTCTTCATTGTGTGTGTGTGTGTGTGTGAGTGAGAATCACGAGGTCTCTAAAAATGTGAATACCTTCCCCTGAATAATTTCAGTTTAGTTATTGAAAACTTGATCTTATGCATTACTGCAGTGTATGTATAGGACGGTGTGTATGAGTGTGTTGTGTGTGTGTGTGTGAGTGTGTGTGTGTGTGCGTGTTGTGTGTGTGTGTGTGTGTGTGTGTGTTGTGTGAGTGTGTTGTGTGTGTGTGTGTGTGAGTGTGTGTGTGTGTGTGTGTGTGTGTGTGAGTGTGTTGTGTGTGTGTGTGTGTGAGTGTGTGTGTGTGTGTGTGTGTGTGTGTGTGTGTGTGTGTGTGTGCGTGGTCCCTCTAAATCACTGGCCCATCTGATTGGGCGGGTTGTACGTGGGATCAGTCGTGCGTGCTGCTGACGGCCTGTAAGCCATGAAGTTGGGCAGAGAGCCCACGTCAAGTGAACAAGGTATTACAATCTGCAGCGACCCACCCCTGGAGCGTGCACGGGTGTAGGTGCATACGACTGTGGGATTTAACGGAGTGGTTTCATTATAATTGACAAAATATCTTGTATTTTTAGAATGCATATTCATGTGCACACATTTATTCAGCCTGAGTTCTACGACGGAGTGTTCCGGGTCATTGTAGGTAAAAGAATATAATAACTACAGAAGGGGGGGTGGGGGGGTAATGTTATGATTTCTTGTTAAGGAAGGCCATCTCTTCGCACTGCTTCTTTACAGCAGGACACAGGGGAGGCTTCATGCTTCACGTCAGTGTGGAGGAGCCTCAGCATGAAGAGATCCTTCTTCTGTCTGCTTCGTAGCTCCTGAGTCACGTCAGCGTGTTGTTTCTTCTGATGGAAACCAGCAACGTCTCCTCTGATTCGCTGATGATGACACGCTGATTATCCGCTGCAGGTGTAACAGGCGGCGAGCGGCGGCCGCGTGAGGTTGATCCGACTTTGCAAAGTGAAGCGATGCGTTTACTTAAATTTGTTTAGAATTTCTTAGAAATCTCAGTTTCTTCTCGGAATATTATGTTTTTTCTTTACAATGGCCCGGATACACTGTCGTACTGTGTGTGTGTTATGCTCCACTATATCCCATTTTAGCCATCATTAGGGTGTGTGTGTGTGTGTGTGTGTGTGTGTTTGTGTGTGTGTGTGTGTGTGTGTGTGTGTGTGTGTGTGTGTGTGTGTGTGTGTGTGTGTGTGTGTGTGAGAGACATCTTGCCATTATCATGCTGCACTGAACTGTGGCAGAAATGAAAATGGCTCAAAGGTCAAATTACTTCTATCTGAAAAGAAGAAGAAAAGGGAAAGGCTATTTGTGTGTGTGTGTGTGTGTGTGTGTGTGTGTGTGTGTGTGTGTGTGTGTGTGTGTGTGTGTGTGTGTGAGGTTTATCTCCTTAATGTTAGTTTGAGATGTTTTATGGCGTCCATGGAGCAGCAGCAGATGGCTCGACAGGCTCCTTCCCTGCAGGATGCTGTTTGCTGTCCTGTAGGTTGAAATAGCTGAGAACATAAATGAGTAATGGTGACGGTTGCATATCTGTGTGTGTTTGTGTGTGTGTGTGTGTGTGTGTGTGTGTGTGTGTGTGTGTGTGTGTGTGTGTGTGTGTGTGTATGTGTGTGTGCGTGTGTGTGTGTGCGCGTGTGCGTGTGTGTTTATTTAGTTAAGTGAATGAGCTGCTGGGCACTGTTTCAGCATCATGACATCATTTGCCCTGAGAGTCAAGAACATCCAAAACTGTTTCCCTTTTCCACCAATGAAATTGTTATTGCAAAGTTTGTGTGGGTGTGTGTGCGCGCGTGTGTGTGTGTCTGTGTGTGTGTGTGTGTGTGTGTGTGTGTGTGTGTGTGTGTGTGTGTGTGTGTGTGTGTGTGTGTGTGTGTGTGTGTGTCTGTGTGTGTGTGTGTGTGTGTGTGTGTGTGTGTGTGTCTGTGTGTTTGTGTGTGTGTGTGTGTCTGTGTGTTTGTGTGTGTGTGTGTGTTCATGAGAGAGTACAGTACAAAGTGTGCTTCATAGAGGTTATTCATTGTGCCACATTGTAGCTTAGTATTCTCTATTGATCAGCCGGGTCGTAGCTTCGAGTCGTAGCTTCGGGTCGTAGCTTTGGGTCGTAGCTTTGGGAAGGTATTAAATGTTGAATTAAGTGTCTCACTGTGTTCCCTTGACAACAAAGCCGAGGTTCAGTACCGATGAGAGCGGAGTTTATGCAAAGCAGAAGGTTTCATTTAGAAAAGAGGACAGACGGACGGTGACTGCAGAGGTGATGTCTCACTTTGGTTTCAGGCAGATGATCCATCATGGTGTCTGGTTTCAGTCCCAACAGGATACATATGGGAGGTATGATAGGTGGATTATCTTCTTTATTTTCTTGGTCAGATACGTCATGTTCAGCAGAGTAACTTCTGTTTTGCCCTAAAAAACAATCCGTAGCGTCTGACCACATTTCTGTGGCCAATTTCCTGTCGCTCTCTTTAAAAGACGAGGCTAAGTAGCTCGCTGACTATGTGAAAGATAACTCATTTTAATCCCACCTACAGAGCTCGTAATTGTCCGGCAGTGAATGTTTGATGAGATGAACCTATCGGACACACGGAGGGTGAACCAGGCTCAAGAGTGTGAGATGACCACGTCCACTTCTTATATCCAGTGTACGACTCTGGTCCATCTCCTGTGTATCCAACCAGAACGCCCATTAAATGCACATTGTGGTGAGATTGGTTTGTCAACTACTCTTTCTGAAATGAACTCAGTCTCAATTTGTCCCTTTTTTCCTGCAGCAAGCCTCCTTAACGCCATGAAGCAATCAAGAACATTTTCAATCCCACAGCGTAAAACTCCGTGAAGAGGCTGAGAGTCCTCTCAGGTCCCACTTGTTTGTGTCTGAGACTGTTTCTGTTTAAACTCCTCTGATGGGAAGCATCCACTTCCATCGAGCACATGAATCCTCCAACTGCCTGCAACATGCTGAAAAAAAAAAAGCATGCACGCTCCACTGACGTTCCCCCGCACAAATACAGGGTTTGTAGCTGAAATATCACTACGAGCCAAATTTAAAATCACAATGTCAGGAGTTACATGACACGCACCCTCAGCCGGCTTCGTCCCCGCCCCGGAGTCTCTTCTAATGACAGGCTGTGAAGCATTAGCGCCGAGGGAGTGTCAGAGTCCTGCTCAGCTGTCAGAGCGCCTCTGTGAAACTGTAGACGGAGACGCAACATGACTGTAATTACAATACTTGTCATTTATGTGGGAAAGAGGAGAGAAGACAGACAGCGGGGCAGCAGAGAGGCGCTCACGTAAAACCTTGTTACCAGCAGCTACATGTGCTGGAGCGCAGATCTATTTCACACTGAGCAAGTATGAAGAGTTGTGATCTTATCAGACCAACTGTGGATTAATATTAACCAGGTCAATCACAACCATAGACTGTATATAAGAGGTGTCATGGTGACAGCACCCATTGGTTTGTGGACGACCCTTAAGTTCGGCAATTTCGCCATCTTGGATCACGGCCATCACCATGTGGCTTTTTTATCAACCAGTCAACAGGAAGTGATCATATCTGGACTGAGGAGGACGTAGAGACGTCGTATACGTCTCTGGTGTCAACCTGTCAATCACCTTGTAGCCCCGCCCTAAAGCATCCCCTGATTTATGGTCTGTTTGACTCTAAATGGACCATAATTTACTAAATGAACATCATGCTGTATTGAAGAAGACTTGAAACTAGAGATTGAGACATAAACTCATGTTTACAATGTTTACTGAGGGAATAAATCAAGAGAGAAACGTCATCAGAACCAAATGTAATGACGGCCAAAGACATAAAACACAAGTTATAATCAAACAGAATTATCCTGAAAACCAAATGTCAGTTAGTTGGTTAAACTGAAATGAACGTTTTAGTGAAAATCACCTTGAAGGTCAGTTTAAAACACTGACTCTTCTAAAAAGTGGCATGTGTTGGTATTACTAGTACTAAGATGTTTAAATTGCATTTTTTATAAATCATATTATAAAGCACTGACAAGGACTTCCACCAAGAGAAAAACCTGCTCGTTAAGTATTGTTGTGTGGTATCCCCTGCTGAATGTGAATTATGTCATATAAATATACAGTATTTTTCACTTAATATATCAAATCATATCTAAACAGTGGAAGAAAGTGGATTGACTGAGCAGCTTCCTGATTTTAAATAAATAAATTAATGTCTGCAATTATTCACGGAGAAGGAGAAAAAAAAAAGAATCACGGTCAAAAAGTTCCAGCAGCTCGTCAGAGAGAAGTTAATATGAGCTCAGCACTTTTACAAATCTGGCAACGCATGCAGGTTTTTACTTCTTTTTCTCGCCTCAGAAACAAATGGGTAATTCACACTGATTTTGGCCTCTAGTTGCTCACCACATCACCGGGCTCCATTGTCTGGAAATGTTGCTGGTAGTCCAACGACCTTTCTCCGTCCCTGACCTTGAGCGGGGAAGAGCAGCGCTTCTGGCCGAGCTGACAGACAGACATTTTCTGCTGGTCATGGTTCACTGATCTTAATTGTATCGTACGTGGTGTGGCTCACAGCTACATCTCTCTGTGTCAGAGAGAATTAAAGTTTCAGTTCAAACTAACTTTCCTGTTGGGCTGCACCGCCCTCAGCATCTGAACTGTATCGCTTTTATCAGCCTGCTAACTCTCCCCCTCCGGGGCTCGCTCATTACTCTGTTTACTGTGTTCAGAAAACGTTTCCCAGCACAGGTGCCTCCAAGCAGGGCTCCAAACTCCCACCTGTTTTATTGGAGGATGCAGGAATGAATGCATAACTAAAAATGATTAATAAACAGGGAAAGAACTACAGACATTAAATGTAAACAAAGCTAAACAAGGCAGATATCTCCTGCAGGAGATGGAGGAGACCAAAACAAAGCAAGGAGAGTGAACGTGACTCTTCGTGAATGCTAACCTCGCATCCTACTTCCTCGTGTTTGTGTCTGAGTGACTAACGGGAACAAAAATGTAATTTAAACTGGTCCAGTATTGAAGGAGAACTCTGTAGATGTCAGACGCTGAACGGACTGGAATGTAATCGCTCAGGGAAACTTCTCAACGTCATTAACGTCCACTAGCAGTACTCGTTGCCTCCGACAGGTCAGCTTGTTATTAGAAGTGTCTGGAACCCCACAAATGTTTCTTTCCTTCTCTGTTTCTTATTGTGCGACTCGCTCAGAGAAGTCTCGTTCTGAAATCTTGCGTCGCGTCCACATTTGTCAAAATCTTCCTAACATTCAGCCGTGACATTGAAAAGCTAGGAGATGACGCTGAGCTACGCTTTCTGTTCTTCAACGCAACAAACTCTGACAACGGCAACTCTCACTCACGTTTCCACCGTCGTCTCCCAGCAACGAGTCACATGACAGGATTAAAACACGTTAAAAACATCGCTGTCCCCATTAGTCACTTCGACATAAAAACATGGGAAGTCGTTAGCTCATTGCACGTGTGTGATATTAAAAGGTCTAAATAATCCTCATCTTCCTCTACCGGAATAACCAGGCCGGTCCTTTGGTGACGATGTGGCTGTTGCTCTGCTGCTCATGAGGAGAATTCTTACTGGAGGAGCTTTTTGCATCACAGGAGTTACACAACGATCACATCTCTCTTCATCTGGATCTCCTTTCATCGCTCCTGTTCATCTCTCCAGGCCTCACACTGCTGCCAAGAAAAGACTTTCAAACTCTTCACCTACGTGCCTGCATCCTTCAGGACGGCGCATGTAGAAGAAGAAAATAGCTGAAATTATTTACTCATCTTGATTTACAGAAGATTAGTGTTATCAAAAGGAAAACGATGCCTGCACATATTTCCATTCATATTTCAGTGACGCAGGGAGATCTGCAATCCCTTGACGTTTTTGGAGCCGGCCGGGGTAAACTATCAGAGGGGAGTGTTGTGGAAATGCTTCAGGGTTAAAAGCAGTCAAGCTTAGAGAAAAGAGAGGGAGGGAGTTTATGTAACGTGACATCCTGAGTAGAGCTTTCCCACAAAGTTAGCCCCAAAGGCTGTGCTCAAGGAGGGAGAGAGAGAGAGAGAGAGAGAGAGAGAGAGAGAGAGAGAGACCTTCTGACTTGGCTGTCGAGGATCACCCTTCTGCTGCTGAGAATAAAGATTCATTTGTTACTTCATTCTCATCACTGACCACGTTTGCATGCATCAAATATTCTGTTTTTGTCCTTTTTCTGAAAAAGACAATATTCCTATTAAGCTTTTTACATGCAGCAGTTCATATTCTGATTAACGTAAAACGACCCCATGCCCTATATATATATATATATATATATATATGAAACATATATATATACACATAAGAACGTCTCTATATCATCCATTCACTAGAAGAACTACAGATACAATATCATGTTTATATAGAACATATCACACAGGTCTGGGAGTTGTCCATGTTTGCGTCTCACAACTTTAACCCTTTCACAGTTAGTGTTTTCACTTCATCAAAGTAAATTGTGACCTTTTGGTCTCCTGGCGTTCAGAGGGCTGTTGCTCCACCATCTCTTGTCACTTCTGGTTATCAAAGAAACATGGCGACTACAAACCAATGGCTTCGTCACAATGGCTACACCCACTTCTTCCACACAGTTGCTTTACAGGTATTTGGTCCGAAACAAAACTACTACACAAAGTGAAGGTTTGACCTTGTGGTGGCGCTAGAGGAGACATCAGGCGGTCACAAAGAGTCTGGCTTCATCCCCAGAGGACTATGAACGCAAACAAATGAATTGAAACTATCAGATAGTTGTTGAGGTGCATCACTCTGGACCAAAGAGCAAAACAACCTTTCAAAGATCCAATCTTCTTCCTGCCGGGAGAAACTGAGAACGTAATGTAATCCAGAGAGAGCGATATTTAAATACATTTTATAAAACATCAGTAAAGGAGAAACTTGACCTTAAACAAATGGATCTGCAGCAGCGATGAGTTCAGTGAATTCCATTATCCTTTCCTGAAATGGAAAAGGTTGGTGGAGAATACGTGGATGAAATGTCTCTCCAATATCCCAGCGTGTCCTAAAGGGGATCAACACTCATTTCCATTTCTCCCCGGGGACAACGTCTTGGTGTAGAGGCCAGGAAGTTGCCAGATGAATCCACACTTTAGTTAGGATTGTTCGACGTACACTCATAAGGTTTTATAGATGCTACAGAGACGGATCCTCAACTTTGAACCTCATTCTTGTACAATAAGACTTTCAGCTGGCTCCTGATTGGAGGATATTTTATGAGGAGGTTTGATGATGAGCACGTCTTCTGAGGACAAAACGCTTCTGTTGGAAAGAGTTTCTGCTCAAGGAAGACGACGACGGCTGTAAAGCCATCCTCCCCTGAAGCCCAGCTGTTAGCTGTTGGATGTGAGCCAGACTCACCTGGACCCAGACTATCAGACTACTTCCTGTTTAGTTGTTGTTGTAACGTTACTGTCGGGACGTGTTGCAGTAGTTTTAAAGTACATGAAGGCTGTATTCTTTATTTTTATTTTACTTTGATTCTGATCTTTTACACCCGGAGTAAAGTCACGTTGTTCAGAACGGACATATTCAGTGTGGACAACCACAACAGAGGCTCTGTGGTCCAAAACCAAGACCGCAAACTTTATTAGTCCTTTCAACGTTGACAAAGGCAGAACAGACTCCAGATCCACCCCTTCTCTTTCTACCTTTCACAATAAAAGCCCGAGACGTACACTGTGTAACTGTTTACCAGAGGACACTCACATTCACTCAAAGCGTTCCACTAATTGAAACATCTCTGACAGGATGTTGTGCTGTACAACAGGTTACAGTTGGTCCTCTTCCTGCGGAAATCTATTTAAATATCTCGTTCATTTGAAAAGGTCTTGCAACTGTTGCATCGCTGCAGTTATGAATAGTTAAGATGTGGAATATTCGCAGTCGAGTATTTAGCATGAAAATACTTTGTCAAAGTCCTGTTCTGCTGACGGTGCATGTGGTAGGATCAGTGGGACAACAGCATATGCAGACGAAAGGTATTTACTGACGATCGAATATATATTTCAATGGCACATTAAGAGCAGCCTTCATCTGTTTTCTCTCCATCGTCCTGATGGTCAGTTTATAGAAACGTGTTCACATTACAAAGTAATCTTCATGACTTCTACTCAGATATGTTTAGGAGCTGCTTTTTACTGCACATTTTACACGATGCAAGTTGAGGAAAATTACCAAACACATCACAGAGAGATTCTAAAATTTAAGATTATGTCAAAATACATAAAATGTAATCCTCACAAAACATGAATACTTGAGGATTTCCTTCCGCAAAACTTCGACACTCCATGTGCGTCGTCCCGGTCTTTTCTTTGAGCTAACATTTGGGTCAGAGTGGAAACAACCTGAATACATGAGAGGTCATGAGAGCGGAGATGAAACTGTGATGGTTGAACACTGAACGCTGTCGGCTGTGATTCGGTAAGTAGCCGTTGAACAGACTCTCTGTTTGTTCCCTCGTTGACTTCCTGTCAGAGAACAACAGCCTGAATCACGACCTCTGTCGTTCTCTAACCGAAGTCCCATCGGTCCGTTGCTCCCTCTCAGCTAATCGTGAGCCCACAGTCACAACCGGAGCCATTTTTACCTCTCCGTGAATTATTTATCAGCTTGCATTATTCAATAAGTGTAATAAGTGCAGCGTGCTGGTTAAATGAATAAGAGGACGGCAATCATTTAAAGAACACGTCTCTCTGCGTCTGACTGCAGGCTGTTCAGGCTTCCTTCCAGAGCCGAGCCGAGTCGGGCCAGGCCGAGCCAGGCCGAGCCGAGTCGGGCCAGGCCGAGCCAGGCCGAGCCAGGCCGAGCCGAGTCGAGCCAGGCCGAGCCGAGTCGGGCCAGGCCGAGCCAGGCCGAGCCGAGTCGAGCCAGGCCAGGCCAGGTTGAGCCGAGCCGGGTTGAGCCAGGCCAGGCCAGGCCGAGCCGAGCCGGCTTATATTTGAGTTTCCTCCGTGATGTTGCACAGACACTTGTCACATCCCATAACATTTTGTGTGGATACTAACAACTGAAGTTTGACTCATGTTGTTTTTTTGTGAATACAATTGAAGTATCAGTTTTGGAATGAAGCTAATAAATGTCAGTATTTAATAAATAGTACTTTAGGAACTACATTCAGACTTTTCTCATAAATGTATGATTTTGTAATCTCGCAAATTTCTCGATAATTTGTCACTTTATTCTCGTAAATGTACTACTTTAATCTTTGGAAATCTGAGTTGTTTTTTCTCATATTCTTCTTCTCTGTAATCACGTGTGGCCCTAACACGTGGTGACACGTTAACATAGTGACACGTTAACATAGTAACACGTTAACGCAGTGACACGTTAACATAGTAACACGTTAACATAGTGACACGTTAACATAGTAACACGTTAACGCAGTGACACGTTAACATAGTAACACGTTAACATAGTAACACGTTAACATAGTGACACGTTAACATAGTAACACGTTAACGCAGTGACACGTTAACATAGTAACACGTTAACGCAGTGACACGTTAACATAGTGACACGTTAACATAGTGACACGTTAACGCGGTGACACGTTAACATAGTGACACGTTAACATAGTGACACGTTAACGTAGTAACACGTTAACATAGTGACACGTTAACATAGTGACACGTTAACATAGTGACACGTTAACGTAGTAACACGTTAACATAGTGACACGTTAACATAGTAACACGTTAACATAGTGACACGTTAACATAGTGACACGTTAACATAGTGACACGTTAACGCGGTGACACGTTAACATAGTGACACGTTAACGCGGTGACACGCGTCACGACGACACCTGATGGATGTGGTTCATGTGATTGTTTACACCTGAAACTCACCAACACATCGGCTGTATTCAAAACACTTCATACTGCTGACGAACACAGTATGTAGTGTACAGTACTGCACCCTGCAGGAGAATGCAGTATTTAACTATTAATTCATATGTGACTATCTCACAAACTGCAGATACCGATGATTTTAGTCCAACTCACCTTCATTGCAGCGACACAGTTTAACTCGAGTAAATTCAACATTTAACCTCAGTGAACCTCACGCTGCTCAACATCTGCCGTCTCCTCTGAATGTCAGACTGAGTGTGTCATCCCTCTCAGGGAGGCAGGCGGAGAGGCAACGCCGCCAACACCGAGGACAGACTCACATTTTCAGTTCATTATTCATCATTTATGATGATTATTCATCATCAGTCACTCCGTGTGACACGGCGGCGACACAGTGAGACGCTGCTTGTCTGGCGGAGATGAAAGGTCTTACTTCCTGCAGTTACATGACGTCCTGCTTGGGTTCCTTTACTTGGCACACGACATGAAGGCTGTTTAGGAAACGAATCGTAGAAACTGTCCGAGTCATGGATGGACGAAGACTTAAGACAAAATGAAATGTAGCTTTTCCTTCAGTTGTAGTCCGTGTTGTGGTTTCTGTAGGAAACAAAACGACCTTCCATGAAACAACTGCTCTTCATCTCCAGCTCTTTTTTTCTTGGCAATGTCACGACTAAGTGATTCTCCTTCTTTTCTCTCTCCTCCTCCCTTTGTTCTCTGCGGGTGTCCATATGTTCTCCTTCTGTTTTCACCCTCTCTTTCTTTACGTCTCATTAGCTCTCTTCTCCTTTTGGCTTTCTGCCTCTCTCCTGTTTCCTTTCATCATCCTTTCATTAACTATTCTCTTCTGTTGTTTTCATTGAGTCACTCTCCGTTTCTCTTTAGGTGGCTGCCTGAGGAAGATGAAGATGATGATGATGATGATGCTGGCTTTACAACTCTTGCCTCTGCAACTACAATTACGTGCTTACAACCCCCCCGCCCCCGTGCCCTTCCTCCCTTTTCATCCTCCTTACCTTCCTCCCATCATCCCCCTTTCCCCTTAAATCGCTCGATTCCAATTTCGTTTTTCTTTTACCTTCAATAAAATCCTCATCACTCTTCCTTCTCTCCCTCCACCCCTCCCAATCTGTCCTTCCCCATTTTGCTTTTGTTTCTTCCTCTACTGCCTGTGTCCTTGTCGCTCCCTCCTTTCCTCCTTCATGCTTCCTCTCCTCTATACTTTTCCTAACTTTTTTCTCTCTGTGTCCTTGACTTCCACTGTAATATAAAAGTCCTGCTCCTCTGGAAACAGAACCATCATTACTGGAAGTAGAGGGAACTCAAACATGCCTTTTGTGCAGAATAACAGTTATTATAATAATATTAATAATAATTTTTAAAAAAAAAGACAAAAACACAAGTTGAATTTCTGTGATAATTTATTTTGCAAAAATTAGAAAACACTGGGATCTATATATCCAGCATGTTATCGAGCGTCTTCATGTGTTACCAAAGTTGGGGCTCTACGTACTTTATATATTTCACTGCGCTGCAAACAGCCTGCAGTTCAGTCAACGCTTCATGGAGTTGTCGTCACATGACTGTTGGTCTCAGATGAATCAATCATGACTTCCTGGTTGTGCTGAAGAACTCAGAATTAAATGTTTTTTACAGAATCTGGTTAAAGAAAACTGTTTATTTGTGGCAAGATTATAAATGAGACGTGTAGAATAAAACTTTTGATGAAATATCACAATTCTAAGCTTTGTTGTGGCTGCTTCGTCAAACGCGATGTGTTCAAGGACCGTCTGAAAGATACAAGTCTGACTCCTCTCTCCTTACTTAGCATTCCTTCCCTTCCTCAAGTTTCCTTTCTTTTCTCGTCTCCTTCCTCCTCTGGCCTCTCTTCTTCTGCCTCCCTTCATCTCCGTCTCACCTCTCCTCCCTTCTCTCCCCCTCTCCTCCCTTCTCTCCCCCTCTCCTCCCTTCATCTCCGTCTCACCTCTCCTCCCTTCTCTCCCCCTCTCCTCCCTTCTCTCCCCCTCTCCTCCCTTCTCTCCCCCCTCTCCTCCCTTCTCTCCCCCTCTCCTCCCTTCTCTCCCCCCTCTCCTCCCTTCTCTCCCCCCTCTCCTCCCTTCATCTCCGTCTCACCTCTCCTCCCTTATCTCCCCCCTCGCCTCCCTTTGCTCACCTCACCCGACACGTTTCCATTTTAAAACCCATTTTAGCTGCTTGCTCCCCATCTCCTTTGTTCATGTCAAAGAAACACACACACGGGCCAACGTGCACACTCTCTCTCAGTAACACACACACACACACACACACACACACACACACACACACACACACTCTCCTCTCTCTCAGTAACACACACACACACACACACACACACACACACACACACACTCGTCTTGTTGGCTTTCAGAGTATTTTTTAGACACTTCCACTAACTGTAGTTTTTTCATTTCCGCTCCTTCGGTTTCTCCCCCGTGTTTCTTTGTCTCTCCAAATCTCTTCCTCTTTGACTCCCCCCTTTTCTTTCTCCATATCCCCGTCCGCTGCCTCCCTCAAGCCAAACATCTGAGTACAATTGAATTTCATCACTTTCCTCTTCTCCGCCTCTGTTTTTCTTATTCCTTTCTCCTGCTCCTCCTCCTGAGAACAGTATTTTCTCCTCTTTGTCATTCTGTTGACACAAAGTCACAATATTCACAGCGTTTCCTCCCTCCAGGCGTCTCAGAGTGTCGGATGTCCCTCTGGGATGTTTATTGCATCCGTTTTGTGATTAAATGTTACATTTTCATCTTTGTTTGTCCGACCTGTGTGATGCCTTCTTTTCCTCAAACGCCATCTGACACGGGAGCAACTCAGCTTTGGGTCCAGGCTCTTCTCTCTGTTCATAGATAAACCTACAAAAAGCAACGCACTATTTCACGGGAGAGGTGACGTAGTAGGAAGAGCAACAACGGGTTGGGGTGATATAGCAGTTCTGTTGCCCAATCAAGTAGTTATGTTGCCTAAACCTCACTAAGTAGTTGTGTTGCCTAAAATTAACTTAGTTTTGTTGCCTAACCAAGTAAATTTGTTGCAAAACCAAGTAGTTTTGTTGCCTAATCAAGTAGTTGTGTTGCCTAAAACTAACCTAGTTGTTTTGTTGCCTAAACCTAACCTAGTTTTGTTGCCCAACCAAGTAGTTTTGTTGCCTTACCAAGTAGCTTTGTTGCCTAATGAAGTAGTTGTGTTGGCTAAAACTAACTTAGTTTTGTTGCCCAACCAAGTAGTTTTGTTGCCAGACCAAGAGTTGTCCCAAACCAAGTAGTTTTGTTGCCCAACCAAGTAGTTATGTTTCCAAACCAAGTAGTTTTGTTGCCTTACCAACTAGTTGTGTTGCCTAGAGCTAACCACCTTCTACAGTGGTGTTCTCCTTTATAATTTCCTTCATGATGGAGCAAAAATAAACCTTTTTTTCTTCTATTGTCAAAGTCTGACTCCGTCTTTTGGATTTATGAAACATGAAGTTTTATTGTAGCTGCTGGAAATAATAATATCTGCATGTGATGTTGTTTTGTCTTCAGTGTGCCGCGGCAACAAATAAGTCAAACAGCTGGACGGCTGAACATTGATCACGTAAACGTCCATAACACCACGGCCGTAGAACAGCTCACCTCTTCTGACCTTCTGTGGGTGTGTGTGTACAACAAGTTCATACTGTGCATGAATATGTGCTTATAAAGTAAGTTTGTCTATTCTTCTTCCTCCTCTTGTGTTTTAATGTTACATAATGTCTCACTTGGTAAATGTTTCATCAGCCTCAGAAGTTGCTGCATAATTCACCATCTGGATTTGAAGTAGAAGTTATTTTCCTTTAACAATGAAAACAAGAAAAAGGAGGCGCACTGAAGGAGATGGATTCTTTTTAATTGCAGTTATTGCAATTACCAGCACTTTGTATAGCAAAGGCAAATACAATGGTAGAAAAACATCCAAACACGGGGAAGGTAGTTTCACAGCTCGTAAATACATGTGCTTGAAAGGGAATTCAACAAAGACTCCACTTGTCTCTTCTCCTCACTAAAGATAAAGATAAATGTAATAATTTCCAAAATTCACAACATGTTTTTATCCCACAAAATATTCTACTTCACTCCAGATTTGTTGTTGTTTAGCCTTTCAAAAACCTTTTCTTCAGCATGCACCTGTTTTAAAAGTGCAGCAATCTAACAGCACCATGAAACACTTTTATATAACCACAACAACACAGAATCATATTTGCCCCCATTTTGAGGGGTGATAAAGTCATAAAATATGACGACAGACATTCAAAGATTAATTCTAAAAATGTATTTTAAAAAAAAAACTTTAAGTAAAGAGAGACCGTTGTGTATTTTCTGTATAATATCTGGAGCGTTTCCTCTTTCAGGAGGAGGATGAACCACATCAGCCGCTGTAAAAAGGTTTCAGCTGGTTTTGATATCTCGTGTGGATGATGGGCAACAAAACTACTTGGTTGGGCAACAAAACTATTCGGTTGGGCAACAAAACTACTTGGTCTGGCAACAAAACTACTCGGTTCGGCAACAAAACTATTCGGTTGGGCAACAAAACTACTTGGTCTGGCAACAAAACTACTTGGTTGGGCAACAAAACTAAATTAGTTTCAGGCAACACAGCTACTTGATTAGGCAACAAAACTACTTGGTTGGGCAACAGAACGACTTGGTTGGGCAACAAAACTACGTGGTTGGGCAACAAAACTAAATTAGTTTTAGGTAACACAACTACTTGTTTGGGCAACACAGCTACTTGGTTAGGCAACACAACCTCTTGGTTAGGCAACACAACTACTTGGTTAGGCAATAGAACTACTTGATTAGGCAACATAACTACTTGATTGGGCAACACAACTACTTGGTTAAGCAACACAACCTCTTGGTTGTATAATATCTGGAGCGTTTCCTCTTTCAGAGGGAGGATGAACCACATCAGCTGGTTTGATATCTCGTGTCTGTCGGACCGATTCCCCCAAAATATCTGCTGAGACAAGCAACTTCAACCGAAGGACGACTGGATGACAATTATTGGTCCAGTTAAAGTCCTGTCCCCTCCCGTCTGAGAGAGGAGGAGAAGGAGGAGGAGGAGGAGGAGGAGGAGGCGTCACAGAGGTGCCAGCGGGGAGTTACAGTATCGATCCACGTCAGGCTGAGATGACCCGGAGACAGCTCCTCTGGGAGGAGCCTTCAGCTGCTCTCTAACTACCGGCCTCCGTCAGTGCAGCGCGAGCTGCTCTGGTTCTGTTGTTTGTCTCCGCTCTGAAAGGGAGGACGCAACACCGCTAGTTATTTATTTCAATTCACACGCGAGAAAATTAGTTTACATTTATTTTTTATGTAACGATGGGATTTTCCTGCACATCGATCCACTTTTTCCTCACAAGGAAACAAAAACCAACCTGTAAAGAAAAAAGAAGTTAAACAGCTTCTATTTACAAGATCGTCTCCACAGAGTTCTTTAAATACGCAGCTTCTAAATCCATGTTGGTTTATTCATGGACACAATGCCTTGTTTTCTACTCCAGACAAAGGCCTGCTTCTCAGATCCATACACAGAAAAAAAGATTATTAAATCTTCTTTCATTGTAGATTCCGTCACATCCTCGGTCTCTCTTGACCTCCCACTCACTGCTCTTTATTTCTGATGGTTCGACTCTGACCAGCTGTTAACTGCTCTGCTCTGCATCGTGGAACAATCGCCTTAAACTTTAAATAAACGGCTTTAAAACGGTTTGAGCAGATTCATTCTTATTAATAAGATTCATTCTTATTAATAACGTGTTTCTGTTTTGTTTTATGTTGTGTTTTTCACTCTGGTTCTCGTACACACACACACACACACACACACACACACACACACACACACACACAGCCAGACTAAAATCTGTATTCACACTCACCGTCCTAGAGAGAGGGGGAGGGGGGCAGAGGGGAGAGGGGGGGGGTAGATGTTTACCTTTAATCTCTAAAGCCACCTGCAGGAGACAGATGATTGGACGAGTTCCTCTCTCTCTCTTTCTGTCTCGTTCTCCTTCATCAGGCTGTGTTTCAAATATAAAAACTGTGAACCAGAAGATAATATGTCGCTGCACCAGAAGATACTTTGTGCATATGTATTCCTAACTGAGCCAAAAAGGAGGCTGAGGGAAACTCTCCTCCACCAGACCTTCTTTTGTTGGGTTTTATTTAGTTTCGTTTCAACAGGCTAAACCTCTGTAGTTTAGTTGCGTTTGCAACGTACCAGAAGAGAACACGTTTCCCTGGAGACGTAACTGAGAAACGGAGACACGTTTAGTTGTACGGGAACATCATCGTTTACAATGACCACAGTTCCAGAACACAAATATCTGAATCGTTTTGCAAATATGTTTTCAATGATTGTTGTGGCTGAATTAATAATTCAAACTTAATCTAGGCAGCATTACATTAGCCAACAACACAGTGTTATTGTATGTGAACAACAGTGGTATAACAATATAATAATAACAATAATAAAGATTTCTGATTGGTGTCAGAGCATATAGTGTCCACAGCTGATACCAGCAAAATAAATAGATATTATATAATCACGCCTTGGGATCAAGCTCCTGAAAATACATCCAAAATATCACATGACAAGGAAATAAAACTTCTTCAGCCAACAGAACATTCAATTGTAATTTCCCTCCACCATAAACAGGAGCAGTTATTATGATTTACAAATATTCACGGAGCGGCCTCCGAGCAGTACAGCAGAACAAATACCAAGAGTACAAACAATGGAGGCGGCGAAGCGTTCAGAGACAACAGATCCTATCTGATCTGGAGACGATGAAATGATGCTGTGAGGAAAGAGGAGAAGCAGAGAGGTGGAGGTGGTTAGGAAAGAGGAGAAGCAGAGAGATGGAGGTGGTTAGGAAAGAGGAGAAGCAAAGAGATGGAGGTGGTTAGAAAAGAGGAGAAGCAGAGAGATGGAGGTGGGTTAGAAAAGAGGAGAAGCAGAGAGATGGAGGTGGGTTAGGAAAGAGGAGAAGCAGAGAGATGGAGGTGGGTAGGAAAGAGGAGAAGCAGAGAGATGGAGGTGGTTAGGAAAGAGGAGAAGCAGAGAGATGGAGGTGGTTAGAAAAGAGGAGAAGCAAGAGATGGAGGTGGTTAGGAAAGAGGAGAAGCAGAGAGATGGAGGTGGGTTAGGAAAGAGGAGAAGCAGAGAGATGGAGGTGGTTAGGAAAGAGGAGAAGCAGAGAGATGGAGGTGGTTAGAAAAGAGGAGAAGCAGAGAGATGGAGGTGGGTTAGGAAAGAGGAGAAGCAGAGAGATGGAGGTGGTTAGGAAAGAGGAGAAGCAGAGAGATGGAGGTGGGTTAGGAAAGAGGAGAAGCAGAGAGATGGAGGTGGTTAGGAAAGAGGAGAAGCAGAGAGATGGAGGAGGTTAGAAAAGAGGAGAAGCAGAGAGATGGAGGTGGTTAGGAAAGAGGAGAAGCAGAGAGATGGAGGTGGTTAGGAAAGAGGAGAAGCAGAGAGATGGAGGTGGTTAGGAAAGAGGCATGAAGAGGACAGACTGTGATGCAGCAGGTGGATGTGACACCAGGACAGGAGACGGCAGGCTTCTATAGGAAATGTGGAGTTCAAGTGCAACAGATTAGAGTAGGACACGAGAGGACTTTTCTCCATTGGTGTCTGGGTGGGGTTGAAACTGGGGCTCTTTTTGTTCTTTGAGGATTTGGGGATAATGCTTTTTATGATAACAATAACAATAACACAGCATTCAAAGACCAACTCGCCTCCGTTTGTTCTCTTCACCTGACGACTCGTCCCTTATTAATCCGATTAGCATATGAACCTTGGTGACATCAAGTAAACCCCATCGGAGCTCCATGAGCCAGAATGTTTCATAAACAGCTGTCAAAGGTCTTATCAATGTTCCTCAACACACATAATCAGACATAAACCTGTAGGTGTTATGGCCATCAGTGTTCAGTATGTAACGGTACCAAATATTACATTTACCACACACACACACACACACACACACACACACACACACAAAACAACAGACAAGTGACAAAGACCAGAAAGGTTTTGTATGAAAGTTAAAGAAAACATTTTAAAATATTTGATGAAATATATTTATAAAATAATTCCATATTTGTTTCTGAGAAATTGTGTATTTTTTTCTGTGTGCTGATCATGTGTTAGAATGTTAGCATGTGTTAGCATGTGTTAGCATGTGTTAGCTTGTGTTAGCATATTAGCTTGTGTTAGCATGTTAGCATATTAGTTTGTGTTAGCATGTGTTATCATGTGTTTGCTTGTGTTAGCATGTGTTAGCATGTGTTTGTTTGTGTTAGCTTGTCTTAGCATGTGTTAGCATGTCAGCGTGTTAGCATGCTAACATCAATAAAGCCGGGCTGTTTGATCTTTCACCATGCTCTCGTCTCATCACGCGTCCTTCTACAAAAACAAACAAAAATACTTCCTCCCACTTTACATCTCTACGTAATATATTTTAATATTCACGGCAGCAGACAAACATCCCACTCAGTCGCTGCTCAAACCAAAAGATGCTTCACCGCCATTTCCCTGTGAGCAGCACTTCTGTCTTTCCAAGACAAACTTACTTTGAGTGGAGTTGCACTGAACTCCAGCACCACTGTGTTTACCTGAAAAAGAAAATATATTTCCCACTCTTCACTCCTCCGCTCGCGACTGTACAAAGCCGAGAGAAGTGACTCACTCTTGTACATGGAGCCCTGGGTGAAGCTGTCATTATGGGGCAATTATTTTGTAGAAAAGTTGCTGCAGGAAAAAGATTCTTTGAGCAGCAGCTCTCACGCTGCCACACAGCCGGCCGTCCTCTCCTCTGTGATTGCTGCTCTCCTCCGCGTTGGGAAAAGAAGCATTATCGAGGAAATTCAAGGCTGCTGCGTGTGCACATGTGCACAGGCTGATGGGAGGCCTGCTGCACACGCTCACATACTCAAATTAATTCTGCACAGAACAAAAAATCCTTCATTCCTTCATTAATACATACAGATCTCTGTGTTTGTAGGAGCACTTAAGTATTTTACTGAAGTAAAAGTAACAATGCAACAGTGTAGAAATACTCTGTTAAGAATTGTGCATTTAAAGCTTTACCTAAATAAAAGTATTAGCATCAATATATATGGATTTTGTAGAATAGTAATAATAATGTATGTTATTGGATTAAATTTATTGATGCATTTATGTAGATATGACACATTGTAAATGTGTTTCCAGTGAGATATTAATGACTTCAGACTTCGCTGCACAACATTTAGCTATATCTAAATTATATTCAACTTCTAAATCCTGCTCTGGATTTATAGATATATTTTTAAAGCAATCATTTAGTCATGAAGAATAACAGAGTATTATTCAAAATAGCTCCTTGCAGGAATAAAGATATATATCTCTACCTGAAGGCCACCGTTGGAAAGCATGCGATACACAATCTCACCACTAGATGCCACTAAATCTCACACACTGCTCCTTTAAATACTGCTGGGTAGTTTGTGAATTTCCCCCATATTTTGTAATATTAATCTGAAAAGTAACAACATATAATGTATGTACACACAACAATATTTAAACAGTTCCCTAATAGGAGTAGTGGGAAATGAGAATACTGTATTTGAGTATATAGTAACTTTCCACCACTGAAGAAGAGAAATGCTGACTTCTTTATCTAAGTTTTCCTTTCTGCTCCTCTCATCAGATGCACAGTGTGACTCCGTCTGTGGGATTGATTAACGAGTATTCTTCTCTCCCTTCGCTGCTCCTCTTCCCTCGGCTCCTTCTCCTTTCTGCTGCATCAGCTTCTCCATGTTGTAATCATCTTGTTTCGTCTCCTCTTGATGTGACGATTCATGTCAGAAGAAACGAGGAGACCGAAACTCTGTAGTTTTTTTTTTTATTTTGCTGCCAATCAACAGACAGCCTCTTGGAAAAGTCTCCTTAATTAGTTTGTTTGTTTTCCTCACGGATCTGAGAGCTCACAAACATTCCATTCATGTTGAAATTATACACAGGCCGTGTGTGTGTGTGTGTGTGTGTGTGTGTGTGTGTGTGTGTGTGTGTGTGTGTGTGTGTGTTCAAATGATTGAAGAGGATGAGAGAGAGAGAGAGAGAGAGAGAGAGAGAGAGAGAGAGAGCGAAAGAGAGAGCAGTGAAAGAAGGGTTGCTTTTTAGTGTTTTTACTGTTGCAGTCTATATAATTTACTGTCTATATTTTATTAAATTAATTTATAAAATTACGAAGTTTTTATTTTATAGCTTTTGTGAAGTAAACTATTTATTTTTGTATTATTATATTTTTTATTTTATAAAACTTTTGTTGTTTTTTTATGTTACAAAGGACTCTTTGAAGAACTTCTTG
>JACSYO010001753.1:32500-65000 GCA_016806645.1 Ophiodon elongatus | reverse complement strand
TCACGTCCTCTTCATCACGTCCTCTTCATCGCGTCCTCTTCATCGCGTCCTCTTCATCACGTCCTGTTCCCAAACTCATTCCTGGTGGAAGAATGAGTTCCCTTCGTCTCCTACATGCACAAACACTTCTCTGTCTGTCGCACACAAACAAATGTGATGTGCAGAGAGCTGTAACCAGGTCTCAGATCAGGTTTAGTTTTGTGTGTGTGTGTGTGTGTGTGTGTGTGTGTGTGTGTGTGTGTGTGTGTGTGTGTGTGTGTGTGTGTGTGTGTGTGTGTGTGTGTGTGTGTGTGTGTGTGTGTTCTCCTCGGAGCCTCTGAGTCAGCGCTCCTTTGTTTTCTGTTAATTGGTTAGAAGTGAACAGGCGGCTGTAACATCCTTCAGAGGTCACCGACAATGAAGAGTGTCAAGTCGTTGCGCTGCTGCAAAGGCTTCTGGGTATTTGTTATGCTCACAGCGAGTCGATTTAATCTGTTTCATAGTGTTTGTGTTTAAAAGCTTTTTTAATCTAAACTTTCTTTCTTTCCACAGAAACATACGAGGACTTTGATTCACGTGTCATTGAGGTGAGTGTTGTTCTTAAGGTGTGTGTGTCTGTCTGTCTGTCTGTCTGTCTGTCTGTCTGTCTATATAAGTCAAGTGTAGTGATGTCACAGACCACAGCATCAAAGAGGTTGTGTGGATTCACACATTTTATTGACTCCTTTAAAGCGTTGCTGACTCCTTTGCGTGATCAACAGCTGACTCTTGTTTCTGCTACGGAGTAACAAGTTGTGGGATTCACTCGCCTTGTTCTGCTGATGTGTTTTCACATCAGAGAGAGAGAGAGAGAGAGAGAGAGAGAGAGAGAGAGAGAGAGAGAGAGAGAGAGAGAGAGAGAGAGAGAGAGAGAGAGAGAGAGAGAGAGCTGCAGCTCCTCATTACCCAACAAGTCCCCGTGTCCACAGAGCAGCATGGAAATACAGTTATTATATTTATTCAGACGCGAGTCTGCATCGATTTAAATCTGTTGTGTGAGACACGTTTTTCTGATGGTTGCAGAAGCACCAGGCGGAGATCTGACCTCCAATAATCAGTCCACAAAAAGGAGACGGCTGCTGCCTCAAATATTAAGAAAACATCGCTGAGTCTTGAATTAAAAACAGTTTAATTCTGGAAACAAACACATTCAACTTCCATAACTTTAAATGAGAGAACTCGTTCTTTGCAGACACACTAACGCAGCGTTGACGCGTCGTCACCGGTTGACAGCCGACCGGTTGACAGCCGACCGGTTGCGGGTCGGTACTTCAGAGCCTCGGAGGGGAAACCTTTCAGGAAACTCCAACTGGTGTGAGATCCAGTGAGGCGTGTGCACATGGAGGCGTGTGCACATGGAGGCGTGTGCACATGGAGGCGTGTGCACATGGAGGCGTGTGCACATGGAGGCGGCTGGAGGCGTGTGCACATGGAGGCGTGTGCACATGGAGGCGTGTGCACATGGAGGCGGCTGGAGGCGTGTGCACATGGAGGCGTGTGCACATGGAGGCATGTGCACATGGAGGCGGCTGGAGGAGTGTGCACATGGAGGCGTGTGCACATGGTGTGCACATGGAGGCGTGCATGGAGGAGCGTGTGCACATGGAGCGTGGCACACTGGAGGCGTGTGCACATGGAGGCGTGTGCACATGGAGGCGTGTGCACATGGAGGCGGCTGGAGGCGTGTGCACATGGAGGCGTGTGCACATGGAGGCGTGTGCACATGGAGGCGTGTTCTGCTGAGGAGCAGAGCTGCAGTTCACTGTGCAGCAGTGTGGGGAGATAAGAGGCTCAGTGGAGCAGAGCTCACGGTTACATTTACAAAAGGGGAAGATGAGATTACAGAGAAAACACTCGTTTGAGGCTCACCGAGGCGGGAAAATCAAGCAATTTATAAATATGTTTTTCCAAGAAATTTGAATCACGTCACCCATTGGTTTGTAGAATGCCGTTTTGAAGCCTCGAGTTTGGTGATTTCGCGGTCGCCATCTTGGATTACGGCTGTCGCCATGTTGGTTTTCTTGCAACCGATAAACAGGAAGTGACCATATTTGGACTGAGGAGGATGTAGAGACGCTGTATACGTCTCTGTTGTTGACCTGTCAATCACCCTGTAGCCCCGCCCTAAAGCATCCCCTCTTTATGGTCTGTTTGACTCTACATGGACCATAATTTACTAAATGAACATCATGCTGTATTGAAGAAGACTTGAAACTAGAGATTGAGACATAAACTCATGTTTACAATGTTTACTGAGGGAATAAATCAAGAGAGAAGTAGAGTCATTTTCTATAGACTTCTATACAACCAGAGGAGTCGCCCCCTGGTGGTCAGGAGAGAGAATGCAGCTTTAACACATGAAGCTTTGACTTCTATACAACCAGAGGAGTCGCCCCCTGGTGGTCAGGAGAGAAAATGCGAGAGGACCGCACGTCGTACCACAGGTGGTTATGTGGGCGATGCGTCTCGGTGTGATCGGGGCCTCAAAAGTATCAGGCTGAAGGGTCCAGTAGAATGTGACATTAGCCGTGGTCAGACGGACAGACAGACGGATAATTACTGAAAAGCAAAAGCAGCCGTCCACATCCCAAACACACACTGACCTGAGATCAGCTGTATGAACACACTTCATTTAGATTCTCTCTCTGTCCGGCTGTATTTTACCTTAATTCAATTAGCACTAATGGACCGTCCCTACTGAACTAATGGGGGTGATGCTGCAAGGTCACACACATTCAGTCAAACACACATTCTGTACATCGACTCTCTGTCACACACATATACACACACACACACGCACAAATACATTCATGAACGTATTGACCTGCTTTTTATTCCTAAACATTCAAGGTCTGATTTCATTTCACCCCTTTTAAAACATGTGTGTTTGTGTATTATAGGGTTGTGTACTTCTACTATTTTTTTTTTTGGATTTGATTATTACACACACACACACACACACACACACACACACACACACACACACACACAGTTTCACATCAGTCTGTGTGTCACATTGATAGTCTTCCCCAGCCCTCCCGCCTGATAAATAAGAGTGCTGTCCCAGACATTAGGCTTCCCCCCCTTGGAACTGACTGAAGCTTTTATGGTGCCATCTCCGTCTATAAATATATAGTGAATGTGTGTATGTGTGTGTCTGTGTGTGTCTATATATATATTTGGGTGTGTGTGTGCCACTATAAATTCAGGGCTAATGAAATGAAAAGGGCTTACTGGAATAAAAGGCTTGTCTCCCAAGGACGATGCCGGCATGCCATTAGTGAACACATCCAACAGGAGGGAGGAAGAGGAGGGAGGAAGAGGAGGGAGGAAGGGAGGAGAAAGGGAGAGAGTTGGCGATGTGAGTTAGGAAGTCGGGAGGCGAGAGAGAGAGAAGTGAAAGAGAGTGAAGCAGGACACAAAGCCGTGTTGTTGTGGAGCTCCGTCTTGCAGAGTTTCCACGAGATGAGATTTGATCGCAGTCTTCACCGCAGGGTCCCGGGTTCAAATCCGACTCGTGGCACTTTGCAGCGTGTCGCCCCCCCACCCCCACCCCTCTCTCTCTCTCTCTCTCTCTCTCTCTCTCTCTCTCTCTCGCCCGGCTGCTTGCTTCGACGCAGCAGGGAGAACACTTAGGCCTCACAGTGCACTGAGGGACACCCTGGTCCTGGTCCTGGTCTCGAGACAACGTTTTGAAGGTCTCAGAATCCGTCCATCCTTTTCCTTCCTCTCCTCAGCCATGTTTTCCTTCTCTCCCGATGAACCCCGATGCGTTCCCAGACCACATATCTAATCCCTCCCGTGTGCTCCGTGTCCCCCCTGAGGCCTCTCGACTGTTACATGTACCCCAGAAACCTCTAAAGGGAATTTCATTTCAACTCTGCCAACTGAAAGTCGTCTCCTTGTGGAGGACGAAGCCAGACTCCTCGTTTCCTCTTTCCTTCCTCTTTGGATGAATAAACCAAATATTAAATTGAACCTTCTGACCGGAGCTTCAGACGTTTGGCTGGATTTAGTGTTGCTCTGCTGTTGGTTCCTTTCTTCTTCATTAGACTGTACGTTGAGAGTGCGGACCCAGTAGTAGAGGTGGAAATGCTGCCCCCTAGTGGTGTAGAGCAGGTGGCTAAATGTCACATTTTAAATGGGAACATCATTAACTGCAGAGAAGATTAACTTTAATATATAATCTAGAATGAATGATTCATTAAATCATTACTACATATTGTTCAGGATGTACTTTTATCGTTAATGATATGTTTGGTGTTTAGAACTCAACCCAAAATGTACTTCTTTACTTTTGAGGAATATAAACATGTTTTTCTCCAAAACGTTTCATATTTTAACAGAAGACGACACAAGCAGCGCCTCAAAAACGTAATAAGATGAGCAGTAATGTACAAAATATACAGGTTTAATTTGGCAAATTTAGGATTTAAAGTCTTTTTATGAATGTGATCAGACTTTTACAGACACATTTCAGTCAGTTTCCCAAAACTATATTGATGCAATAACAAGCCTTTAAATATTTAGAGGATTATTACTTTATTTTTGTGAAACATTTTCCAGTGTGTCGGATAATTAACACGTACGTTAATGATTTAAATCATCACATATAATCTTTTCATGTATTGTGGGAACACGAAGCACGATAAATCGTCCAGAAACGCGTTGAGCTTCACGCCGTCCACCGGAGAGCAGCGAGGAGGGAGGAGGGATTCATGGCCTCTCTCCAGGACTCGGAGGTTTCATTAACAGAGATGGAGAGGATGGGTCTCTCTCTCTCTCTCTCTCTCTCTCTCTCTCTCTCTCTCTCTCTCTCTCTCTCTCTCTCTCTCTCTCTCTCTCTCGGAAGTCAACAACCTTGAAAGTTTGGCTGAAATCAGACAGAACTCTCAATTGGATTAACAGCCGAGCGGAGACACGAACAAAATATAATATCTAAAGTGGGATTCATGAATTAATGCAGCGCGATTATTAATTTGTTAAAAGCATGACTTGTATTTGTGATGCGGGCTGTTAAAGGTTCACAACCTCGCTTGTCTCGAATAAATCAAGAGAGAAGTATAGTCATTTTCTATAGACTTCTATACAACCAGAGGAGTCGCCCCCTGGTGGTCAGGAGAGAGAATGCAGCTTTAACACATGAAGCTTTGACTTCTATACAACCAGAGGAGTCGCCCCTGGTGGTCAGGAGAGAGAGTGCAGCTCTAACACATGAAGCTTTGACTTCTATACAACCAGAGGAGTCGCCCCCTGGTGGTCAGGAGAGAGAATGCAGCTTTAACACATGAAGCTTTGACTTCTATACAACCAGAGGAGTCGCCCCCTGGTGGTCAGGAGAAGAATGCAGCTTTAACACATGAAGCTTTGACTTCTATACAACCAGAGGAGTCGCCCCCTGGTGGTCAGGAGAGAGAATGCAGCTTTAACACATGAAGCTTTGACTTCTATACAACCAGAGGAGTTGCCCCCTGGTGGCCAGGAGAGAGAATTGTTAGACTAACAATATTCAATATTCCCCAAAACACTCCGGTTGAGTTCAGAGATTGAAGCAAATAAATAAAACCTTTTCCGATGTTCCTCCGTCGTCACACATCTGAAGATTAACGCCGGCTCAGTCTTTCATCTCAGCGTTCTGGAAAGTTAATCGAGAGGCACAACTTTCATTATGAGCACAGAGGCTGTCAAACTTTATGGAGTTCTACTCATAAAGCACACAATAATACTCTTTTGACGAGGTTTCTCATGAAAGCAATGTTGAGCTGTTGGAATTACGGGAAGAGCTCGTTCATCACAGAGCCCGTAAATTAATTTACATCAAAACGCAGCGGTTTCAATTAAATGTGAGAAATCAGATCTGCTTCTGTGTTCTGTTGACTCATTTATGCCTTTTACACTTTTAACTCGTTTAACATCAGTTCATTTTATTTTTGTTTACTCACAGAATCACACACCAACATAATAATCCGCCTTTAGGCAACAGTTTATGTACAAGCTGCAGCTTTCAACACAAACTTACAAGAAAGTAAGTAGAATCACACTTTTATGAAATATGACATTAGGCGAAAGGAGAAGATCTGACATTTTGGCAAAGATTTTGATTTATCTCCACGAATTCATCAGAGCAGCTCGTCATCGAGGTTTTAGAAGTGTGAGACAAGAACGCAGGTGTCGGCAGCGTTTTACGGCCCACTGAAAGCATAAAGTAATCCCCAACACTAATTTGATATTAATTGCATAATGTGTTTCTGTTCCCACTGGATGAGAAGTAGTTCTATTGGGGTTTGCTGGCTTTATTCCCGCCTCCATTATGTGCAGTGATATGATTCTTGGAGTGCATTTGTTTTTGATGAATTAGAAATGATTATTTATTTACCTTTTTGTTTAACCAGACAATTGAGAACCAGCTTCTCATTCACGACGAAGCCGAAGAGGCGAGTCGATACAAGACGAAATATCGTGCAGCGATCAGACTGGTTTGTAACGAGATAATGAAGATTTTATATCGATAATGCACAAAAAGTACAGATGGAATGTACGTAGTCAGATATTAATAGGTAATATTTCTACAAGGAGTTCTCCTGTGCAGCTCCGTGTGGAAGAAGTCGTTGCAGTTGTGCAATAAACTCTGAACACTGAAGTCGAGACGTCAACTTGAAACCCCGGAGACAGAAGCGATGTGCAGCCGGAGGAGAGTTGAGGTGCTGAGGGCGAGAGCTGCTCGCTCTGCGGCGCGCGAGACGCATCGAGATCGGAGAGACGCCGCGCGGCAGCAGATTGAGAAACTCTGAGATGAAACAGAAGTGAGAGCGAGCTGGAAGCTGGAAGCCTCCTCCCACCTCCCGTCTGGTGGAGGCAGAGCTCCCCTCCCATCTGCCCCGCGACGCGCCGCCAGAACTGCTGCAGCTTCACCTAAAAAACCACGAACGTAGAGCCAGAAAAGCCGGAGGCATTTACACACACGACAGGAACCGCTGCTGAGCGGCTACACGTCGCTTTGAGACACGACAATTAATAACTTGTTGGATTTTGATTCATGAAAACAGTGTTCCAGAGCCCATCTGCTCGCTCTCTGTGTGTGTGTGTGTGTGTGCATAAACCCACGAGTGTCGACCCTGAAGTTCCCCTACCCTGGAAATAAATTTAAAGAAATGCCTCTAGAACGTGATAAAGGTGTAAAAACCCGTTCAGGGCCGTGAGGGAACCAGTGAAGCATCACAACACAACTCTTTCTCTCTTTTCTGTGGATTTTAAATTAAACCATCAGCACATTACAACATCTGGGGCATCGATGTTAGATTATATGCTGATATTAATGTTCTTTCCTACGCTGTGAAAAGAGTGTGGACGAAGCGTTAAGTTGTTGAATCGTAGTCGTCTAGTGGCTGGCTAGTTAGCTAGCTAGCGCGCTAGTTCCACCATGTTTTCATGCTACAGATACAGACCGTAGACTGTATATAAGAAGTGGACGTATTAGTCGTGATGTTTTGAAGTCTGGAGGAGTTTGGCTTTTTGGCCGTCGCCATCTTGGTTTATTACAACCAGTGAGCAGGAAGTGACCTTATCTGGGCTGAGGAGGACGTAGAGACGCCGTATAGGTCTCTGGTGTCGACCTATCAATCACCCTGTAGCCCCGCCCTAAAGCATCCCCTGCTTTATGGTCTGTCTGACTCTAAATGGATCATAATTTACTAAATGAACATCATGCTGTATTGAAGAAGACTTGAAACTAGAGATTGAGACATAAACTCATGTTTACAATGTTTACTGAGGGAATAAATCAAGAGAGAAGTAGAGTCATTTTCTATAGACTTCTATACAACCAGAGGAGTCGCCCCTGGTGGTCAGGAGAGAGAATGCAGCTTTAACACATGAAGCTTTGACTTCTATACAACCAGAGGAGTCGCCCCCTGGTGGTCAGGAGAGAGAATGCAGCTTTAACACATGAAGCTTTGACTTCTATACAACCAGAGGAGTCGCCCCCTGGTGGTCAGGAGAGAGAATGCAGCTTTAACACATGAAGCTTTGACTTCTATACAACCAGAGGAGTCGCCCCCTGGTGGTCAGGAGAGAATGCAGCTTTAACACATGAAGCTTTGACTTCTATACAACCAGAGAGTTGTGAAAGTTATGAAATACCTGGTATTTACTGTATTACTGTTTATATGTGTGGAGTGGAAGTATCAGGACGTAGTACGTCGCCGTGTGTCTTCAGTGTGTTGGTGTTCGCTGCCGCTCTGACCCCAATCCTTCTGCCGAGGCGCCTGCAGTCACATCAGAAGTCCTGTACTGAAACGTGTTACATAACCAGCGGAGCTGAAGGCACATCTTGACTTTGAAGTTCCGTCAGCGGAAATTCAACACTGTTCTGTGACTTAAGCTCTCTGGCTGAGAGCGTGGAGATGAACAGTGTTTCTTTGGCCAGATAAAGCACCTGGATCCACTTCACAGGGTGTGTGTGTGTGGGGGGGGGGGCTCTCAATATGAGGCATTAGCACATTTTATTGTTGTGGTGCTTGAGGTCACTTTGGTTTCCGGTTAGTTTGAACATCCAGAAAGAGGAAAGCTAATTAGCTAATTATTAACATTCTGAACCATAAAAGGATGGAAAAACATGTTTTCTTTATATAATCGGCAAAACTACACCGTCTATCAGCCAGAAGCTTTAAAACAAAAAACATTATTATTACGACAGTCTTTGAACACATCATGTGCGACGAATGCTTCGTGTCAGAAAAAACAACCACAGCGAAGATTCAAATTGGGATTGTTCATCAAAATAATTTTATTCTACCCGTGTCATTAAATTTCACCACTAATAAACCGTTAACTTTAATCAGATTTTGTAAAAACATTAAATTCTGAGCTCCTCAGTGAAACTATGATTGATTCATCTGAGACCAACAGTCATGTGACAAGAAATCAGAGAAACTGACTGAAGGAGAAAGTGAACAAGGAGAGGAGATAAGACGTAAACATGGAAATAGTTTAATATATAAAAGATGTTGAGCCTCCTTATTTGGCATTTGGAAAAATGTTGGATGTATAAATTCCAATGTTTGACAATTTTTTTAAATAAATTATACAACCGACTGTCTGTTTCCATGGAGGTGAAGGACGTCCTGGGGTTCAGAGGGTTAACTCGTGGACATCGGGGAGACGTTTTGTGACGAGATGATGGAGGTTTTAGGTTCATCATCAGTGTAAAACGTGTCTCTGCTTTATGGTTGAACTTTTGAGGACTGAAAGGTATTTTGTCTCTTTTTGCCCGTTCAAGTCGTTCTTCACTCACATTCACAATATGATCTTTAAAATCTCCAAAGTAACAAAGGTCATGTTTGCACTCATATCTCACAGATTAAGTAAATATTGGATGATGGACGTGTGCTGATCAACACCAACGACTTAAAGATCATATTTAATGCTGAGCTTCTTTATGGGCTCATCGGGCTGTACAGGTCATGTCGGTCACTGCAGATGATTTTATCCTTTCATACCTAAAGCTCCTCGAATCAATATTTCTAAATGAAGTCGCCTTTTTCCCGTCAACAAGTCTTTCTGGATTTTTACCAAAGCGTCTTCAGCGTACGTGTGGAGAAAAACTGTCATTTCATTTTATTTGTACAGCCCAATATCACAAATCCTGAACTCACACAGTTTCTCAATCTTTACACAGCAAGACGTCCTCTGTCCTTTAAAAGGGTAAAAAAATAATCTTATTTATCCAGAAAAAAAGGACAAATATGTTTCTGGATTTGGAAATAGGAAGCAGTTTGTTGTGTTTTAATTAACTCTTAAGTATAACTGTGTGTGTGTGTGTGTGTGTGTGTGTGTGTGTGTGTGTGTCCGTGTCCGTGCATCAATGCTGCCCCCTGCTGGTTTAAAGCCAGTCTGCTCTGTTCACTGACCAGTCGATGGAAGTCACTTAAGTCTGGACAAGCCAGATTGACGACAAAACACACACACACACACACACACACACACACACACACACACACACAGTGAAATAGCTCGACAATCTGTTGCAACTGCAGATGTTTTCACAAACTGGTTCTGGTGTCGGTTCAATAATAAATAAAACAGTTCAGCATCAAATCTACTTTATGGTCGTTCTAAGTTTAGTTTTTCCTTCGATGCTTCATGTGTTAAAGCTGCATTCTCTCTCCTGACCACCAGGGGGCGACTCCTCTGGTTGTATAGAAGTCAAAGCTTCATGTGTTAAAGCTGCATTCTCTCTCCTGACCACCAGGGGCGACTCCTCTGGTTGTATAGAAGTCAAAGCTTCATGTGTTAAAGCTGCATTCTCTCTCCTGACCACCAGGGGGCGACTCCTCTGGTTGTATAGAAGTCAAAGCTTCATGTGTTAAAGCTGCATTCTCTCTCCTGACCACCAGGGGGCGACTCCTCTGGTTGTATAGAAGTCAAAGCTTCATGTGTTAAAGCTGCATCTCTCTCCTGACCACCAGGGGCGACTCCTCTGGTTGTATAGAAGTCAAAGCTTCATGTGTTAAAGCTGCATTCTCTCTCCTGACCACCAGGGGGCGACTCCTCTGGTTGTATAGAAGTCAAAGCTTCATGTGTTAAAGCTGACTCTTTCTTCTGACTGATGACTCAGAGAAATAAATAAACAACGATGAATGTGCTGGAACGCAGAAGACATCAGATATATTCATCCGGTCACAAACACACACAGAGCTGTTGTTTACTGTTGTTTACTGTTGTTTACTGTCGTCTTCTAGGTGAAGAGTGTGTTCAACATGACGGCGAAGGAGGGCAGGAAGAGGTCCATCAGCTGTCTGGTCGCCGTGGGAAACGGAAATGGAGCCGCAGGTTCGACTACCTTTTTAAAAACCGCATCACGACTCTGGAAACAAAAATAAGTTTTTTATACGTCGACGTCTGAAGGGAAACGCAGACGGAGATTCTGCTTCCTTCCTCTCATGCGTCCGTTCAGCTGCTTGGTTTAAAATGTTTCATCAACAAATATTAAAACAATATTAAAACAATAAGTTGAATTGTTTCTCCGGCAGGCTTCGCTTTGGGGAAAGCAGCCGACAGAATCACAGCTCTGAGGAAGGTGAGACCTCAACGTTATTATTATTATCATTATTATTATTATTATTATTATTATTCTGTGTCATCATCCACAAGTCATGGCATTCCTAATGTCTGTAAGTGTGGAATGTGTTTATATATAATATATAGTTTGAATGTAAATAGATTTGACTGATGAACCAGAACTTTATTCTGGGAGTGGAAACATTTAAACTCTCATTAATGTTCATTTAGCAGCTGCTTAAGGCGATTACACTTCATCTAAATGTCTCATTTCATACACAACAATCAGCATAATTATATCAATATGGAGATTAATTAACTGACATTTGTTCCCGTCGGGTTTCTGTAATAAATAAAAAGGTCCAAACGTTTTTTAAATACATATTTGGACTCTTCTGCCTGATTATTTTCATAAAATACATCTGATTTAACCCCCAAAACATCTTCAGAGCATTCCATAATATTATACAGAATAATTAATACTAATACAATTTGTCTACGACTGCAGCAACATTTCACACTATGATATATATATATATATATATATATATATATATATATAAATAATAATCTAAACTTTTCTGTGTGTTTGATCTTCAGGCCAAGAACAGAGCGATCCACTACTTGTATTATATCGAACGATTCAACAACCAGACCAGTAAGTCATGTGACCTATTTCTCTTTTTGATCCTCAATTTTAAATATCCTAAACCTTTACCTGGTACTGATCCAGTCTCAGGTTAGTCGTCTGTCCTCTATAGACCTCAGGTTAGTCCTGATCCTCTCTAGGCCTCAGTTTAATTCAATTCAATTCAATTAAATTAAATTTTGCCACAGAGGGCATTACAATCTGTACACAACAACATCCTCTGTCCCAGAACCTCATCGACTCAGGAAAAACTCTCCCAAAAAAAAACCTTTCAACAGGGAGAAAAATGGAAGAAACCTTCAGGAGAGCAACAGAGGAGGATCCTCTATCAGGATGGACAGAAGTACAATAGATGTCATGTGTACAGAATGAACAGCATAACAGAGTTACAACACGTTCAATTCACATGACAGAAATGATTCATGCAATAATAGCACTAGGTGACGGGGAGGACCACAGCAGGACCAGGACCAGGGTCCAGATTTAACCGCGATCCATAGAAACCTGAGGCGAGAAGGCGCAAAGACTTCGGGGATGGAGCAGAGTTAGTAATGTGCATTAATGGTACATGAATTCATACAGAAGGTAAAATAGAGAAGAACGTGCATCAGTAGGGTCAGGCAGGAACCAGGAGGCAGGACCAGGGTCCAGACGCAACCGTGATCCGTGGAAACCTGCGAGGCGAGAAAGCACAAAGACTCCGGGGGAAGAAGTAGAGTTAGTAATGTGCATTGATAGAACATGAATTCATAAAGAAGGAGAGAGAGAAGAGGAGAGAGGAGCTCAGTGTATCCCAAGATGTCCCCCAGCAGTCTAGGCCTATAGCAGCATATTTAGGACCTGGACCAGGGCAAACCTGAGCCAGCCCTAACTATAGACCTGAACCAGCCCTAACTCTAAACCTGAGCCAGCCCTAACTATAAACCTGAGCCAGCCCTAACTATAAACCTGAGCCAGCCCTAACTATAAACCTGAGCCAGCCCTAACTATAAACCTGAGCCAGCCCTAACTATAAACCTGAACCAGCCCTAACTATAAACCTGAGCCAGCCCTAACTATAAACCTGAGCCAGCCCTAACTATAAACCTGAGCCAGCCCTAACTATAAACCTGAGCCAGCCCTAACTATAAACCTGAGCCAGCCCTAACTATAAACCTGAGCCAGCCCTAACTATAAGCGCTATCAAAGAGGAAAGTCTTAAGTCTACTCTTAAATGTGGTCACTGTGTCTGCCCCCCGGACTGAAAGTGGAAGCTGGTTCCATAGAAGAGGAGCTTGGTAGCTGAAGGCTCTGGCTCCCATCCTACTTTTTAAGACTCTAGGAACCACAAGTAGCCCAGTATTCAGTGAGTGCAGCTCTCTAGTGGGGTAATATGGTACTATAAGCTCTCTAGTGGGGTAATATGGTACTATGAGCTCTCTAGTGGGGTAATATGGTACTATAAGCTCTCTAGTGGGGTAATATGGTACTATGAGCTCTCTAGTGGGGTAATATGGTACTATAAGCTCTCTACTGGGGCAATATGGTACTATGAGCTCTCTAGTGGGGTAATATGGTACTATAAGCTCTCTAGTGGGGTAATATGGTACTATGAGCTCTCTAGTGGGGTAATATGGTACTATGAGCTCTCTAGTGGGGTAATATGGTACTATAAGCTCTCTAGTGGGGTAATATGGTACTATAAGCTCTCTAGTGGGGTAATATGGTACTATAAGCTCTCTAGTAGGGTAATATGGTACTATAAACTCTCTAGTGGGGTAATATGGTACTATAAGCTCTCTAGTAGGGTAATATGGTACTATAAACTCTCTAGTGGGGTAATATGGTACTATGAGATCCTTAAGATATGATGGTGCCTCACCAATTAAGGCTTTGTAGGTGAGGAGAAGGATTTTAAATTCGACTCTGGATTTTACAGGGAGCCAGTGAAGAGAAGCTAATACAGGAGTAATATGATCTCTTCTCTTAGTTGTTGTTAGTACACGAGCTGCAGCATTCTGGATCAACTGGAGAGATTAAAGAGACTTATTAGAGCAGCCTGATAATAAGGAATTACAGTAGTCTAGTCTACAAGTAACAAATGCGTGAACTAATTTTTCTGCATCGCTTTGAGTTTATTCCTGGTCCTCTATAGACCTCCATCAGTAACCAGACCACCAGAGAGAAGATGGTCTGGTTCTATAGAGTTATTCTTAAAGCTCCTCATCGAGTCCGGTGCTCAGAGACACTACCTCTTTAGTCCACAGGGGGCGCCAGAAGCAACATAAGTTACATATGTTTTTTGTGGACCCCAAGAACCTACAACAACACCGGACCTTCTTTACGGCAGAATCTCTGTGTGAACAACTCCACCTTTAACTCCACCTCCTACTCCATCCCCCCCATCACCCCCACACACACACACACACACACACACACACACAAAATCACCTGCTTGCACTCGTACGAACGACCTAATGTGACAGAAAGAAAAAGGTACGAGAGTTTAAGCCATTTGGCTTCTTATGCTGGAGAGCGAAGCCAGAAAGATTAATGTGAGTGAGTCATCAGAGAGAGAGCTAGCTTCCTGCTTTGGCCCGAGACCAGGTGGGGTGTGTGTGTGTGTGTGTGTGTGTGTGTGTGTGTGTGTGTGTGTGTGTGTGTGTGTGTGTGTGTGTGTGTGTGTGTGTGTGTGTGTGTGTGTGTGTGTGTGTTTCCACCCAGTTTGAGCTCAAAAACTGTGGTATATTTAATTTTCACAAGTTCATATAAAAAACCACCAAAGCGTTCCAGCTCTGTGTTCCACCATCTGCGAGCTGTCTGGACCGTCACGTGACTGGTTGTTTGTTTACGTCTTTGTCTCGTCAAAAATCTTTTTTTTGGGGGGGGGGGTTATCTCTCGGATCGAAGTCTGTGACGGATCAGACGTCACCAGACGATGAACAGTTTGTCTTTGTGGTGTCCAACATCTGGACTTGGCCAGTAGACGTATTCCCAGTCTCCCAGTGTTGTTGGTGAATATTCATGTGGCTTCAGTACAAACGAATGAACACAATTTAAATACATTTGAATGGAGTTAGACATTTATGAAAAACACCGAGATATAAACCGCGTGTTTGAAGGAGAAATCTGTCTTTTTCTCTCTGCTTTGACCTCCTGGTGTGTGTGTGTGTGTGTGTGTGTGTGTGTGTGTGTGTGTGTGTGTGTGTGTGAGACCACATGTTCTAGTTCTTTCGTCTGTCGCTGCCTCTTCCTTAAACTTCTCTCGTGACGTGGTGACGAGGTGGAGGAGCGGAGGGAGTGAACAGTGAATATCCAGTCGCGTCTGTTTATTGTGAATCAGTTCGGCCTGAATTCTTTCTTTCACCAACAAATCCTCCAGAAGGCAGCGAACATTTAGTCTTCTTCTCTCTGCTGCCGTCAGGGCTTTGTTTCATTTTTATTTAATAATGTCTTTACATAAATATATATATGTATATATATGTACAGTATACACATACATACACATTCCTACGGATACACAAATATACATATGTACACAAAATACTATTAAGAGAAAAAAAAATGTAAATCATATTTCTTTTAAATAATAATCAATCTGACTTTTAAACGCTCCACAGGTTTCTGTTTTACCGTTGTGTGTTTATTTATAGATTTGATTCCACATTTCATCTCCTTGGTTTATCGGTTTGTCTTCTTATTGTTTAATAAAGTTTAAGTCTCTACTTTCACCTAGTCCACTGATATTAAGTCGGTTATTGTTTTTCTCTTCAACAGTTTATCATGATATTCAGTCCAGGTTCAAGAGGACGACGCTGCGCATGAAGAAACAAAACGAAGGTACGTCTCCATTAAATCACTGTTTAGTTCATGAGGTTCATCCTCATCGCTCTTTTCTTAACTTCATGCAGTTATCTCTTTAAATAAACAGTTTATCAGTTCATGCATTTAATATAATATATATACAATATGTCACTAAGTCAGATTACCGAACGATAGAAAAGGGCTCTCCTATGAAAAAGGTTAGATTGGTGATTGGTCTTTTTTTCCTGCATAATTGCTAAATCTTTTAGTTTTATTGTTTGTGCAACATTTCCACATGATTTACTACATATCATAATAGTATATCAATATTATAAAGTGTCATATAGTGAGATAGAAGACTCTATATGCTCAGTCATGGGCATATTTCTTGTGTCTCTGCAGGTTATGGTCTGCACTGCCACCGAGCCGTCATCACGCTGTGCAAGCTGATCGGCATAAAGGACATTTACTGCAAAGTGGAGGGATCCGTCAATCTGCTCAACATCACCAAGGCCCTCTTCACGGGCTTAGCCAATCAGGTGAGGTCCTGTCGGCATAGTGGGAGAGTTTTAATAGGAAATAAAGAGAGAGGATTAGTTTCTATTCATCTCTCCACTAACGTCTACCTTCTTCCTCCAACCGGCAGGAAATCCACCAGAAGCTGGCCGACAAGAAGCAGCTCCACGTCGTGGAGTACCAGTCGCAGCGCGGCCCGCTGCCCTTGGTGGTGGCGAGTCCCAAAGACGGGGCCCGACGCCAGCCGGAGGCCGAGGACGAGATACCAAACACCCGGCTGCACTGGGACGACGTACGGACCCAGGGAATCAAACGCTCGATCTGGGCGGGTGTCAAACGCACCATCTGGTAGTGTGGGAGTACGCTGATGACTCAGTTTGGACCACGAGACAGATTATTGGACTGATGGAGGGCAGATTTCTGGCTGAAAATGTGAGAAAAAAGAACGTTTGTTCTCAAGTAGAATATCAGTTTCTGTTTAAAAAATCTCCAAATCTACTGGATTGAGATTGTTTTTTCATTTGAAAACCAAATTCTCCAGATGCACCCAGTAAAGATCGATACTGACACGATATCAACGTCCTGAATGTTGTTTTCTTTATAACTTCCTCGTCCACCTTGAATTGTTGCAAAATGTAATAAAGTTCAGATCTGTGAAAACGTGTGTGATTTGTCTTTTTGTGTCTCTGAATCACATGAAACACGTTGTATCTGTAAAACGGATGAACTCTGACAGCAGAGACGTCTGGTTCAAGTCTAGTTCTTTCTCCTTCACCCTGACATTCTGATTGTCTGAAACCAACAATGAGCTAAAAGACTGAAGTACTTTTCTTCTCTGGGACTTTAGAGGTTGAGGTTTAGATTTGCACGTGAATTAAAGTTTTAGCCCAATAGAAGAGGGAACCAGACCTGAAGAAAAACAAACAAGAACTAAAGGACTTCTTGAAGGAAATTTTAAAGACAAATAGCAGAAGTTCTCATTCTTTTTGAAGGAAGATCGATACCACTAAGAGCTCGAACCAGGAGTGGATTATTACATGTAAAAATTGAACCAACGCAATATATGAAGCTTCCAACAACTCAGTAAGAACAGAGAATTTTCTTATTCTGATGAGTTTACTGTATTAACTATATGTCGATGTGACTTTGATGGGGGTTGCTGAATACAGGCGGTTGCTTTACAGCACAGGTATTATTAACACTTTATTGTACAACAAAGTATATAATTGCTCCAGGTGAGGCTCGAACTCACAACCTCGGCATGGCTCTGCAGCGTACTGTCGTATAAGTACCGCGCGCTGACCGATTGCGCCACTGGAGCTCACTTTCATGTTTGTTTTACATATGAACATGAAGCTAAATCTGTGATAACTTTGAGCTTATGATGTAGACGTTGCTGCTGGTGTGATACCGTGTTGTGTTTTGGCTGTAACACGTGAATTAAACAAATCACAGTATCCACTCCCATTCCCTTTAAAACCAGCACCTGGCACATTGATATTTAAATAGGGGTTTTGGCAAATTGGAGAAGCGACAGTATCTAAATTGAAATTTTGTTTTTTGAAGGGCTAAACACCAACATATATGGATTGAAGAAGAATATTCTGTTTGCTAAAAACACATCTATCTTTTTCTCATGAATGTTGTCTTTTTGTACTTTACAAAGCTCTGGAGTTTTTATAAATGTTTATACCACAAAAGTCTGAAGCAATCCAACGCAGCCACCACTGGATTCTCATTCAACAAATAGATACATGTAAAAACTGAACCAACGCAACATATGAAGCTTCCAACAATTCAGGAAGAACAGAGAATGTTCTTATTCTGATGAGTTTACTGTATGTCGATGTGACTTTGATGGGGGTTGCTGAATACAGGCGTTGCTTTACAGCACAGGAATTATTAATACTTTATTGTACAAAGTATATAATTGCTCCAGGTGAGGCTCGAACTCACAACCTCGGCATGGCTCTGCAGCGTACTGTCGTATAAGTACCGCGCGCTGACCGATTGCGCCACTGGAGCTCACTTTCATGTTTTATTACACATGAACATGAAGCTAAATCTGTGATAACTTTGAGCTTATGATGTAGACGTTGCTGCTGGTGTGATACCGTGTTGTGTTTTGGCTGTAACACGTGAATTAAACAAATCACAGTATCCACTCCCATTCCCTTTAAAACCAGCACCTGGCACATTGATATTTAAATCGGGGTTTTGGCAAATTGGAGAAGCGACAGTATCTACATTGAAAATTTGTTTTTTGAAGGGCTAAACACCAACATATGTGGATTGAAGAAGAATATTCTATTTGCAAAAAACCATCTATCTTTTTCCAATGAATGTTGTCTTTTTGTACTTTACAAAGCTCTGGAGTTTTTATAAATGTTTATACCACAAAAGTCTGAAGCAATCCAACGCAGCAACCACTGGATTCTCATTCTACAAATAGATACATGTAAAAACTGAACCAACGCAATATATGAAGTTTCCAACAATTCAGGAAGAACAGAAAGTCTTCTTATTCTGATGAGTTTACTGTATTAACTGTATGTCGATGTGACTTTGATGGGGGTTGCTGAATACAGGCGGTTGCTTTACAGCACAGGAATTATTAATACTTTATTGTACAAAGTATATAATTGCTCCAGGTGAGGCTCGAACTCACAACCTCGGCATGGCTCTGCAGCGTACTGTCGTATAAGTACCGCGCGCTGACCAATTGCGCCACTGGAGCTCACTTTCATGTTTTATTACACATGAACATGAAGCTAAATCTGTGATAACTTTGAGCTTATGATGTAGACGTTGCTGCTGGTGTGATACTGTGTTGTGTTTTGGCTGTAACACGTGAATTAAACAAATCACAGTATCCACTCCCATTCCCTTTAAAACCAGCACCTGGCACATTGATATTTAAATAGGGGTTTTGGCAAATTGGAGAAGCGACAATATCTACATTAAAATTTTGTTTTTTGAAGGGCTAAACACCAACATATATGGATTGAAGAAGAATATTCTGTTTGCTAAATACACATCTATCTTTTTCTAATGAATATTGTCTTTTTGTACTTTACAAAGCTCTGGAGTTTTTATAAATGTTTATAACACAAAAGTCTGAAACAATACAACGCAGCCACCACTGGATTCTCATTTAACAAATAGATACATGTAAAAATTGAACCAACGATTGAAGCTTCCAACAATTCAGGAAGAACAGATAATTTTCTTATTCTGATGAGTTTACTGTATTAACTATATGTCGATGTGACTTTGATGGGGGTTGCTGAATACGGCGGTTGCTTTACAGCACAGGAATTATTAATACTTTATTGTACAAATTATATAATTGCTCCAGGTGAGGCTCGAACTCACAACCTCGGCATGGCTCTGCAGTGTACTGTCGTATAAGTACCGCGCTGACCAATTGCGCCACTGGAGCTCACTTTCATGTTTTTTTACACATGAACGTGAAGCTAAATCTGTGATAACTTTGAGCTTATGATGTAGACGTTGCTGCTGGTGTGATACTGTGTTGTGTTTTGCCTGTAACACATGAATTAAACAAATCACAGTATCCACTCCCATTCCCTTTAAAACCAGCACCTGGCACATTGATATTTAAATGGAAGTTTTGGCAAATTTGAGAAGCGACAGTATCTACATTGAAAATTTGTTTTTTGAAGGGCTAAACACCAACATATATGGATTGAAGCAGAATAGTCTGTTTGATAAAAATTTTATACACAATTATAAATGATTACATCCTTCTTTTAAAAAGAAAGTGCTGACTTTTTGTTATTTACAACGCTATGGAGTTAATGGTAATGTTTAAATCACACAAGTCTGAAACAATCCTGAATCTCATTCTATTAGTACCAACTGTGACCTGACTGACTGTACGAACAACAACAATGTAGGTTGCAGTTGTTCTTGCAGCTGTATCCTGCAGCAGTTTCATTTCATTAAGCCAAAAGTCCACATTTAAAGACTAAAAATAAATCAAAGTGGAATAAGTTTCAGGGAGGAAGTGGAGTAAATACAACTAGGACTCGGTTATGTTTAGATTTTTATCTTGTTTTTTTCTTGAGAATAGAAACATGGCTTTACAAATTTAGACCAAGTATCCTTTTAGTACTGACGATTGGTTGGCATTAATTCTATTTGACAAAGAAAAGATCATTGGCAGGATTTATTTTTTTAATTGAAAGATCGGTGAAAAGTATTTTACAACTTTCTGCAGAGAAACAAACGTCTGATAACGAATCACAAAGTGACACAACGGCTTTTCGATGGCAGAAAGAGACAACTGTTTGGATTTCAGAACATACCATATAATAAAGGGAACAAAAGAAGGTTTTAAACTTTATTTATTTCTGACTGGAAGCAGAGGGGAATTGTCCAAAATCAACACAAATCCACAGACGAGCACCTCTGTGAAAACTCAGACGTGGTTCTGTAAAACCACGACTCCTTCTCTTCTGTGATGAATCATCAGTTGCTCAAAATTATATGTGGTTAAAAAATGTATATATATATATTGAGCTAGTGTGTGACAAAATGATATCACTTTTACCAATTTCCTCATCTTTAAAGCATTGATTTAATGTAATTCTTTTTTTTATAACATATATAATTTCAAGAGTCTCTCAAATCTTTATTTGCTCACATTTTCCTGCATCTTTAATGTTTTATGGTGCTTTACTAAACATTATTAAAAGTCCCAAAATGGAATTTTAAACCTTCATTATGAATCTCTAAAGGTTGATGTCACTTGTGGGTAAATCCACACACACGCGCACACACACACACACACACACACACACACACACACACACATACACACACACAAACAGACACACACACACACACACGCACTCACTCACAGAGCTCACTCACACACACAGTACTTCTTGGACACAGTCTGTGATTCGCTCTTCAGAAGGTTTTCCATCGGATGGAGGAGAGGATGGCGTGGATGAAGTAGAGGAGCGTGGCAACAAATGCGAAGACCTGAGGAACACACACACACACACACACACACACACACACACACACACACACACACACACACAAGTAAACACAGAGCACACACTCAAATATACATCATTATGGAGTTATTTTTGTGTTTTCCTTCACCCACTTTTAATGGAATAGTTTGACATTTGTAGAAACACGCTTTTTGCTTTCTTTCTGATCAGTAGATATGAAGATTGATAACGGTATCTCAATGAATATGGAGCAGGCAGCCAGTTAGCTTTGCTTAGCATAAAGACTGGAAACAGGGAGCAGCTGTCTGGCTCAGTTCCAATATGATAAAGATCCACCAGCCAGCACCTTTAAAGCTCACTAAGCTTCCTGGAATACTATTGTACGGATTAAGCAAACAAGATATAACGTGTTAATAAGTGATTTTTAGAGGTTTGGTTGGTGTAACCACATAGCTAGGCTAGCTGTTTCCCCCTATTTGTTATTTCCACTCTTTATGCTAAGCTAAGCTAACTGGCTGTGGCCAAAAATAAGAAAGAAAAAAGAATCAAATAGTAAAATGGCCACAGCTCCACAGCTGCTTTACCTCGACAGAAGACTCCATTGACAAAAACAATAAGTTTACCTCGCAGAAAATAAGCTAACCCTTTCAGTTATTTCTAAACTAAAGCTCTTTGCTAACAGCTGAGTGGACGTTTCCATAGGAAAAAAACAGAAAGGAACTCAGAGGAAGTCGACCTTTCTGTGTTTTTCAGTAATTTCTGAATAAATGAACAGTTGTTGATCCTCTTTCTTTAAATCAGTTCTCACCACAGCAGCAATGTCAATCTGGTAGATCTTTAATTCTCCTGATTTCTTCATTAAGGTGATGTAAGCCAGATCCACCCCTGCACTGAGGTAGAAGAAGGCTGCCAGGCCGTGGTAAGCAAAGTCCTAGACACACACAGATTAAATAATATGACACCACTTTTTCTCTCCGTTTCTTTCTCTCATTCTGATCCGTCTCTCTCTTATCTGAGGTCTTACAGCAGCAGCCCCGACGGAGCTGTTCTTATGACCTCCAGCGGCGAAGATGATCATCCAGAGGAAGGTCATGACGAAGCAGAAGACGCAGACAAACATCACCCAGCCCAGAGGGTTCGGAGGGTCCACGTGGGTTGACGCCACCAGGATCCACACCAGACCACCAAACACCTGCAGAGACGGAGGGAACACATGGAAGGTTACGGATTTATTTTTTACATTTGTGAATATCTGTTTGTGCAAGAGTGACCTTTGTTCGAACCAAACCCCACCCGGCTGGTTCGCCACAGTCTGGAAATATAGTTTTACACAAATCTAACGTTATTATAAACCATTCACCTGTTAATGCTTTTTCTTCTTCATGATGGAAATGTTCAACTCCCCTATTTGTCCATCTTTAAATCTCCTTTTCATCGTCCCACTGCGACAGTGACTAAACACTAAAATACTGCAAAGAGTCTGAAATGACTTGCTCAGATGAACATCTTTCAGCAGAAATGTGTTTTGATTCTCTTGGTTTCTGATATTTTCCCCAAAACCGCCTGCGTGCTTATTTTCTTTATCTTCTTTTCTGATTTGTCCTTCAGATGCAGGGTTGGCCGTTTAGAAAAAGATGAAGCATCAGGAAGCTGTGCGGTTGTAAATGGATGAAACGCTTTGTTTTTTCTATCATGATAACCGATCCGAGTGTCGGCATCCTTCACTACTATTACTTTGACTTGGCCGGAGTTTTATAGGCCATATTTGTTATTGATTAAACAGCAAGCTGCAGTTACAACTGCACAGTGTGTGAATGAGCGGCATCAGAAGCCACATCTCTCTCCATGTTGACTAAACAAACACTTCTCTTTACTTTCCTCACGTCTGTGAGCACAGATTGGGTGGTGTTTAGTTTGCCAGGTGCCACTTTAGATACTGTCGACCACATCCGCATCGTCCAAACTCTCTGCAAGTCAAAGTGCTAGAAACCCAGCCTTCAAGTGTCCACAGCTTCAACTTTAAAAGGTTTTTAAAGCATAAAGTTTTTTATGCCTTTTGAACCAACTTTGTTGCAGAATCTACAGTTATGAACAACAATACGATCTGGTTCATGTGTGGAGTCTTATATCATTTTAAATCTGGTCACAGATCAGAAGACACAAAATTACCACAATATGTGGACTCAAACACGAATGTCACTTTCTAAAAACCCTTTCTCTCTTCAGTGCTCAGTGTTTAATTATTGAACTTTTCTTATTCATCTAACTTGCTACATTAATTTAGTTTATGTAAAAAAACTAGACTTCATCATGTTTGTGAACTTTAAGTTGATTTGATGATGAAAAGTCGTGTCACCCTCTCGAGGCCTAATTAAATATTTAACCCAATTTAAACCTGCTTGATATCTTCGTCTTGCAACCTTTAAAAAGCAGGTGTGTCACGGCGTGAAGTCTTTATTTGCTGCAGGCTCATATGGTTCCCGCCGATCTTTCACAATCCAGTCTTTGTCAAAGTTTTAGGTGAGCAACACGTGCTGGAGTTACATTTTCCAAGCAGAGCTAAAGGTTCGCTCAACGTTTGCTTTCTTGCCACTTTATAACCTGAATCATTCGACTTAAATCACGGATGCACGGATGAGAACGTCCCAGAACTTTCTGGAGGCAGCAGGCGAGTGAAAGGATGACCGACTCGGTCGCTGGGAAAAAGGTTTCTGCAAACCAAGGACACGTTGAATGCCGACGAAGAAAGTCCTCTAAAGGCAGTTGTTGTTTATTTAGTTACATTGTTACACAAACCATAATCTTTACTAACCTTAACCAATGGTTTCACAATGTTAACCATGTGTTATTGTGCGTTTCTGCAGCGTCACACAAGGCTTTTATGAAATGTATTTATGGCTCAGAAACGTCAATATTCAACGTATCCAAGATTTACACAAACATACAATGCTAACTCTTTTTCTAGCCGCTCGGTTGAGGATCTACTATTTGTTTACATTTGGTCGAAAAGATTAGAGAGCTTAACTGTTGTTTCAGTCACTATATTTTATTTTGGCTTTTGACCTGCAAGTCTCCGAACCATTAGCGTCTCAAACACTGTTTCTGTAACAGAGAGAAGGAAAAGAGAAGAAAGAGGCTGAGATAAAAAATGATGTTTTGAGTGCAGCTTGTCGGTCAGCAAACACTGAGACGAACATGCTCACTGATAAAGTCTCCGATAAAGTCACTGCATGTTCCTTTCATACACATGCATAAGGATAAAAACACTCAGCTATCAATGCAGTCTGAGTTTTATGAGGCAAAAATCCTATTCAACAATTTAGCGTTCATAACTTATATTTGATGAAAGAAAATGCATCAAATTAAAACTACTTGCATTGCAAACGGGTGATGTGACGTCACTTCAGTGTCAGATTTTCTTCCTTTTTTTAAACTTTCTTCATAAAAATGGTATTTAGAGTTTTACAGGAGGACCGACATCAACAGTTTCTCATCACTCGACTCTGACGGGAGGAACTGGAGGTTATTGGTGAAAGTTAACTGAAAAAGAACGTAAATTAATATCCAAAAGGTTGTTACAACGTGTGCAGATTTGTGGTTTGTTGTGCATTGAATGGGACCTGCATCCTCATCACTTCCCTTCATAAATAAAAGATCAAATACATTCAGGTCTTCTCATCGGACCAATAATCTGAAACAGCCGTGAGGTCATATGAGCAGTTTCTACCTTTTGTCAACGTTTAGGAAGAAGAACATTTAGCTGCATTCTTTCCCCGATTAGAAGCACAAATACAATATGAGTGAAACGTGAGATGTGAGAAGACGAATGAGCTCCTCCCATGTGAAGAATATGTGTCGTCGTCTCCAGTTTCTACAAAACGAACATTTTTGCAATTTTATTCAGAGAGTTTACTCTTCATATTTATTTGGAGATTTACCAGCAAACAGTTGAAATAAGATTCTGGTGTTTCTTTAGATCATTTAATGATGACATCATCACATTGTGATGAGCTGAAGCAGAATAATTAATATGATAATGTTATATTGATTATAGGCATGTAAAATATACGCATGTTAATTGATATTTCTTTGTTATATTTATATATATTTTTTATATTTTAGGGGATTTATTTTTACCTGCACATGAATTATAGTATCTTTTGGATAATTTTGGTAAAAACTTGTTTGACTTTTGAGATAAAAAAACACACGAACAAAGTTCATTGTTCCCATGAAAGAAATTCAGTTTGTTGCAATAATCCTTGTATTCAAAAATGCTTTGAGCTTAAATCAAAACGAGGACTCAAGATGGAAATGATCTCTTCATGGGAGACTTCAAGGTCAGTGGCTCTGTCCTCCGTCTTTGTCCACTCACCAGTTCGGGCAGGTAAAATATATCCGGGACCGTGGTGCAGATCCCCAGCCCGCTAGGCAGGCTGCCCATCGGCTGAGCAGTGGTGGCAGCCATCACTACCCAGAGTCCTCGGCCCGCTCCTCTGAACTAACGCAGCGGCAGCAGGTGCAGCTGAACTTTATACGGATCTGAGGCAGCAGACAAACCCGTCCCACGTCAGCTCCTCACACTCGTCACAGCAGACACACCCTCCGGCTCACAGACGGTTTTCATGTGAGCTGCTGTGCTGTGAAACAAACACACAAGAGGAATGTTGTGCCTCGGGGGGGTCAGAAGAAACAGCTCACTGGGTTTTACTATCTTCATGACCCCTTTGTGTTGGTCTTTGAGAGCCTGCAGCTTCTGTTGGTGTTGGTGATCGGGAGTTTCTTTTTGATGATTGTCTTCATGGGGGAATGCATTTCATTTCAACCGACACTTTAAAGCTGCATGAATTCATATTTCAAATGTGAAACATGTCACTCGTGGTCACAAACCCACAGAGAGACAGAGAATAGTCACCTGACTCCAACAAATGTGTGTTGTGATGCACTCACATCACGTAAACTGAATCTCATGACTGACTGTGTTGTTTTTAACATGAGGTGTTTTATGAGGAAAAATAATAAGTTCATGTGCAGTAGATTTGAATATCAATCACAAAAAGTCAAACACAGGAAGTTAATCAGAAACCACTCAGGAAGAAGAATAAAACCTTAAAATAAAAGTTGAGATTTACAGATGGAAATACTGTAAAGCAGTTAAACATAATATAAATAATAAACGTCTTTAAATTCAGAATTAGTTCTGATGAATTCTTCTTTGTCCTCATTTAAAGGAACATTAAAGTCACGTGGTATAGAATGGAGACAGGAAGTAACCTGCTGTCATCACTATTCTAAATATCTAAACGATAAACAGGTGATGTTTATCTAAATGTCTTCTATTGACTCATATTCTCTTCATGGTGCAGAAAGGTTAAATGAGTCGATCGTCTTTCAATTCAATTCAATTCAATTTATGTTTGTGTAGCCCAAAATCACAAATTACAAATTATCCTCAGAGGACTTTTCTTTGACCTGCTGATTCTCTCTGAGGTGAAAAAAGTCTGAACAAACAGAAAAAGCCGTGACGTTTGAATGTCCAGTTTATTTATTTCATATCGCAGACGCCTGCAAAGTGAAATCATCAACAATTTTATTTACATCCCAAGTTCTCAAAAGAAATAGAAATAACAAATCCTGTGGAAACATCTATCCATGAAGAAAATCTGAGGCTTTCAGAGAAAAACAAAAACACAGAGAAAACATGCAGGAAACAAAGTCATATTCCAGGTTTCAGGGTTTTTTAATGGTTCAAACCTCCAAATATTTATTTTACGTTCTTACACTATTGAATGTTCTTGAGATGCTTTAATGTTACTTTGAATTGTAGAAATGTTTACTGCATCTTTATCAAGATTGTGAAATGTACTTTCAGTTTTTGGGGTCATTGGTCATTTTAGCTGCAGTAAAGTCACCAATGAATGAAGACCACAGAACGAGTGAGTTCTGTAGTTTAACAGCCAACAAGTTAATAATATTGTCTTGTTCCCTTCAGATGCTGAAGTTGGACACAATAAAAAGGCCGGTTCTCCCAAAACACGAACAATAACATTTTCTCACCTGATTTCCTCACAATGGAGTTGATTTAATAAAAATGTTGGTGCTGACAGATTTAAAAACATACCTTGTCCTTACTGTGATTATTCTTTGTAAAAAAAGCTGTGAATCTCTTATTTGTTAAAAAAAAACAAAAAAACAGTGCAAGTAAAAAAAATGGATGTATATCATAATGTAGTACCTGCTCCTATATCTTGAATTACTTATTTACACTCATTGTCCTTCCTTGTGCTATATACTATATATTCCTTTTGAAAAAGAACAGGCTATTGTCTCCAAACTGCTGCTTATCTGATTAAGAAAAGAGTAAATTGTGGGGTAATAATTTTCAGGCCTCCCTCGCTAAGCAGACCAATCAACACTCATTCAAGTTAGTCCTGCTGAAAATAAAAAAGAGCACAAACACAAAAGGTCACTGTGTGTCCGTGTCAGCTGGTCGGCTCGGTTTCTTCTTCTTCGTTTTGTGTTTCGTCTTTTTTTTAGGACCTCTTCCATCGAATAGCGGAGAAGATGGCATGCAGGAAGTAGAGAAGAGTGGCCACGTAAGACATCACCTGAAAACACACAGAGGTTAGATTAGAACACAAGTGGATGATTGTGACCTTCAGGGGTCAAAACACAACTCATTAAAGCGGCTGTATGGGATCATATCTCCAACCATCTTAGTCATTAAAGACATCTTTCAAACCCACAGAACTTCAAACTCTGTCGACTAATACGTCCGGTTGAATTGTGGAGAAAAAGGACCTGTATAGTGCTTTTCTAGTCTTCCAACCACTCAAAGTGCTTTAACACTACATGACATCATTCACACACTGATGACAGTGACTAAGGTGCCACCTGCCCATCATGAGTAGCTAATGTTTTTACAGCTACCGGAGCAATTTGGGTTTAAAGACACATTGACATGGGTTAACAGAGCCAGGGATTGAACCACCGATCCTGTATATTGAAGGACAACCCTGTTAACCACTGAGCCACTTTCACCCACGATAATCAAATGACACAACCAGACAAAATGAAGCATGTTTCACATTTGATTGAATGATTCAAAGAAAAGCTGGAACCAGCTGATACAGAAGAAAATACTTACAACCGTACTTAAGGGGAAGAAATAACTAGATAAAAGCAACTTATTGAGTTGAGGCCTTTATACATGAATAAAGAGCATAAAAATGTTAGATTATCATCTGCAAATATTATATGTCAAGGGCTTTTATTGTGAAAGGTAAGAACAGAAGTGGATCTGTTGCCATCTTGGTTCATCTGCAGGCGGCAACCTCCGGTTCTGAAAACTGAGATCAAAGCTTCACGTCTGAAACCTGCATTCTCTCTCCTGACCACCAGGGGGCGACTCCTCTGGTTGTATAGAAGTCAAAGCTTCATGTGTTAAAGCTGCATTCTCTCTCCTGACCACCAGGGGGCGACTCCTCTGGTTGTATAGAAGTCAAAGCTTCATGTGTTAAAGCTGCATTCTCTCTCCTGACCACCAGGGGGCGACTCCTCTGGTTGTATAGAAGTCAAAGCTTCATGTGTTAAAGCTGCATTCTCTCTCCTGACCACCAGGGGGCGACTCCTCTGGTTGTATAGAAGTCAAAGCTTCATGTGTTAAAGCTGCATTCTCTCTCCTGACCACCAGGGGGCGACTCCTCTGGTTGTATAGAAGTCTATAGAAAATGACTCTACTTCTCTCTTGATTTATTCCCTCAGTAAACATTGTAAACATGAGTTTATGTCTCAATCTCTAGTTTCAAGTCTTCTTCAATACAGCATGATGTTCATTTAGTAAATTATGGTCCATTTAGAGTGAGACAGACCATAAAGCAGGGGATGCTTTAGGGCGGGGCTACAAGGGGATTGAGATATGGTCACTTCCTGTTTACTGGTTGCAAAAAACAAGATGGCCGAACTTGTGGCTTCAAAACGGCGTCACTCATTTGTTTTTGATGTCCACAAACCAATGAGTTACAACGACTACTTCCACTTCATATTCACAGTCTAAGGTTCAGACAACTGAGCCTCCGCATTGTTGTGTTAATATTGTGGTATATTGTGTGTGTGTGTGTGTGTGTGTGTGTGTGTGTGTGTGTGTGTGTGTGTGTGTGTGTTTGAATTACCACTGCAGCAATCTCCAGTCGGTAGATTTTGAGACTTTCAAATGACGAAAAAAGGGTAAAAATCTGGCTGTTCAGAATGGTGATGAACGCCAGAACCACCGACGCACTGAGGTAGAAAACCACCGCCACAAAGTGATATCCCACATCCTGAAGAGACACGAGGAAGAAGGAATAAAGGTTACAAGGGCCCAAAAGGTACGTGGACGCTCCTACATGCTAAGGACATTATTAATGTTATATTTCATACAGTCAGAATAATGTGATTCCGACTTTGTGACAACAGTTTGGGGAAAGTGAACAGCGAATTAACGTGATAGAGCAGCGTATTTTGTCCATGATGACGCTCGCTTTTGACGTGTCACAAATACGTTTCAAATAACTCTGCGGATGTGTGTGAACCACGTACTTTTGTTTTTTATTTACATTTTGAAGTAATTTTAAGCCAAACCATAATGTTTTTGTTTTTTTGTTTTTTTTACCAAACCTAACCAAGCAGTTTTCTAGCTTTGTGTTTTAAACTGTAATCTGGGAGAAAACACGTGTAGCCTCCAAAACTTGTAGCAGAGTGTAAACCTCAAGCGACGAGTGTTTCTGGTCCAATATGCGCATCGCTCGTAGGGGAAATAAAAAAAAAGGGGTTTATTGATCCGATATCCCTCGTGCAACTTCTGATTAAAGTTCAACTTGTAAATGCTAATAAATAAAATGTAACTGTTTCCCCTCAAAACTGTTGAATTCCAGACAAACGGTGGTGGGCGTGTCTAACCAGGGCGGGCCAGACGCTGCCCTGATTGGCTCCGCAGAGGAAGATGAAGAACCAGAGCGTCGTCACTACGAAGCAGAAGACAGACACGAACATCACCCAGCCCAGAGGGTTGTCCAGTTCAATGCGAGTTGAGGCCACCAGCATCCACACCAAACCCCCGAACACCTGCAGGGTCACACAGGTGAGGGAGGGTAGGGGGTGAGAGGGGAGAGAGGTTAGGGGAAGAGAGATGGATATAGAACTTAGTTTCACATGATAATATAGAACATCATTCAGTTTTTCAACTTGAATAAACTTCCATCCAGACAGTTTTTCACATGATGAACAAGCACAGAAAAACAGTAATATGTTCAATGAAATTTTTCCTGGACATAAGCTTTTATGCCCCAATTATTAATGTTTTCACAGAGCAAGAACAAGGAAAGATCGGTAGCCATTTTTTAAAACTTTTTTGGTTCTTTTCTTTCTCCCAGAACAAGTGATGGAAGTGTACCATAAGAGATATAAAAGAAAACACATATAACCTACACAATGCATTTTTACTTGCTGCTATATATTTGTTGTCTCCAGGCCCATTGACTGTTTTTCAGACTCCTCCAGTGCTTCATGTGTAAACTTGGTGGAGTACTTCTTTAAAATAAAGGTTGGTCTACCCTTTAAAAATATGTTTTTTACACTTAAACAATCAAATGAACACGTCTACTGTTTTCTAGACTCGACATTTGATCCTAAATACAATGTATTTATTGAAGTTGTTAAGATGAAATGTCTAAGTTTGAGCAGTTTATGAGTGAATGTTAATGATAGCCCACTTCCTCTTCCTGCTAAGTGGTTTCGGATGACACGACACGCCGACCCTCCACGCCAATGTGCAAACGGAGTGGAAGTGTGCAAGGAGACAACGTAGGGGACGACATGGAATTGGGCCAAACATAATGTTGCCACTCTTGGGTTTTCTTTTACAGTCTTTTCTCTGTCTCCTCCTTTGACAAACATTCTGCTTGTTTGTCCTCTAGATGGAGCCATTTGTTCCCGTGATAAGAGCCACTCGTGGGTTGGTCTACATGACAAGACTTTCTCCTTGTGTTGTGACACTGAGACACTTGAATAAATTGTACGTGTTGAAGTGGAAAAAGGTCCACTGTGTGCTAACCTCACAGGTGTGCCCACGGCTCAGTCAGCATTATGCCCTCAGGTGCATCAGGTGACCCACACAAGAGGCTTTGAGAGGAAATGTACTGCAGCAGCAAACAAACTGCCCTCACAGCGTTCTGGGGGAAGGAGCTCCAAAGGCCCTCTCCTCTTTTCAGATAATCAGGGTTATATTATATTATATTAATGGACTTTAAGGAGGACATACGTGACATTTTAAAAGGGTGGTTTCATGGTTAGTTTGCCATAATATGTGGGTTTCTGTCAGAACAAAAACAGAGACATGCAATACTTTAAGGAACACCTTTAACAAGAGCCTGACTGTTAAACATAAGTAAACAGGATGACACTTTGAAACCAGCTTATCCAGTGTTAAATGAATTATTCACAAACAACAATTAGAGTGAGATTCCACTTCACTCTTCAACTCCAAACTCTATTCAAAGTGAAATGTGTCTTTTCATTCTTGGCCTCACAAACGCAGTGAAACCAGGTTTCACTCTGAGTCAACACGACACTCGGTTCATAATCACGCTGATGTGCTGTTTTAGCTCAGCAAACCAAAATTCAACGTGACCTCATGAAAAGAATTTGCCACACCTTGAATCAAACGACACATTAGCAGGAGGGTCAGATATGTATTTTACACATTTATTAATTCATGATGCTCAAACTGACTGATGTCTTGTGTTACAGATTTTAATTTGGAAACTCTGTAACCGTGATAATAATTTTAAATGTTCTGTGGTTTAAATGAAGTTTGTCCACATGAAATGAAGAGTAAAATGGTTGACTCAATATATTTTATGTTTAAAGTAAAGCTACAGCTGACTTTGAAATATGTATATTTGAGTATGACAAAATCACATTTGTTTTAAATCTCTTACGATTTATATATGAAGCTTTTCATAATGTTTATAAATGCATCATCATCTGTTCTGGTTTGACAGGTTTTATTCAGAAAACTCCACGATGTTATATTCAAGATAGTTTTGCTTCTTTCAAATTTCTACAAAATAAATCTACTATTTTTGTGTGAAATGGTGAGAAGACAGCCGACTAGCGTCCGTACGAGACGCACGGTGCTGCCGGTGATGCGAAGCCATTGACGAGACAAGATGCTCAGAACAACCAATCACCCCAAACAGGACTTTCACCCAGTAGACCGCGGTTCACGTCCCGTGTGAAACAGACTTTACGTTGCGCTATGAACACAACGTAGTTAACGTAGGCCGAAGTTCTGTAAGACATAAAGGCTTCGTCTTTCAACCCAAATCCTGAAACTAACCAAGTAGTTCTGTTATTAGTCCTAAACCTCAGTGTCGAGTTGGGAACGTGTTGAGCAATCCTAACCGGACTCTGCTGTTTAGATGTAGTTATGTGATACCGGACCATC
>JACSYO010001753.1:0-27500 GCA_016806645.1 Ophiodon elongatus | reverse complement strand
CTAATTTCTGATTCAAATATACCGGTCTCTTTAGCTGCTAAATACACTGTGAGCATTTTTGTACAAGTGGAACTTTTTCGTAGTTTTAAGAACTTTGTTCTGAGAACTCAGATTATTATTGTTTCTATAGAGCAAGAACAAGGAAAGATTGCTTGCCATTTTCTTTTTGTTTTTCAGCTCTTATTTCAGAGCAGATTCTCTCCCAGAACAAGTGATAGAAGTGTATCATAATTGATTGAACACATGAGCAACATTCTGTCTCTTTTAGCTCTGTTTTTGGTCTCCTCCACCACCTCCTGAGGGAAACATCTGTCTCTTGCTCCACCAGCTGGTCTCTAACTGAGTCTGTAACTTGGCGGTGGGTTCGTCTGAGCTTTGCTGCTGAAAAGGTTGACGAGGACGGCGAGAATGAACCAAAACAACGAGCTGACCCACTGATACACACTAAAGTCACACAATAAACAATACGCAATTCTCATTAAATCATTAAAGTAAAAATGGAAGAGAAACAAAGTCGTCATTCTCTTTATAAACATTAAGCCAAGATGAATTAATTAGTTAATTAATCAAATTCCTTCAGATATAGCTAATTAATTTAATTAAAAAAATAATTCTTAATAAACATGAATAATTGTCTAAATTACCTCAAATATTCTGTGTCTTGAACTTTAACACGTTTAATTCTAAGAAAACTGGGAATTGAAAAACATTTATAATTTTCTGCTCAGGAGGATTTCTAATTTCATTCACCCTCAGACAAATTAAACTATGTTTCCTGAAATGTTTGGAGATTCTGTTTTTTTTTTGCTTTTGGTCACAATATGAAAATAGTGATGAGAGCAGCTTTAAATTGAAATGATGCTTTTGTTGTTAAAAATATTGATCAAAAATCTAATTCTTTAAATCAACAAACATCTAATATACTGTGTGTGTGTGTGTGTGTGTGTGTGTGTGTGTGTGTGTGTGTGTGTGTGTGTGTGTGTGTGTGTGTGTGTGTGTGTGTAGGCTGTAACCAGATCCAGAGTGGAGGAGGTTGTCTGAGGTGTGTCTCTCAAACACAACGTGAGAAACTGAGTTTTCTGTGTCTGTGTTCGTCTGAAACAAGATAAGACGGTTTTAAACTAAACCATTACACATTTTATTTATGATTGTTAAAGAGAATTGTTGTTTGGGAAGTAAAGAAGTGGAAGTGAATTAGTTTGAAATTATACATAAAATATTTGTAAACCATTGACATCATAAAAGTTCAGATTTTTGAAAAAATTGCTGATTGGATGCAGAATTTTAAACAGATAACCCTAAACAGCCTCTGTACCTGTAAATTATATATTATATATCTACAGATTAAATGAGATACAGTTTGTAACATGTACGAATGATCAGTGTCATAAATAACTCCTACACACTGTATACAGCACTGTGTATAGACATGTATACACTGTGTGTATATATATATATATATATATATATATATATATATATATATATATATATGTGTGTTTAGTTGAAAGTTCTTCAGTTGTTCAGGACTCAGAGACTTGATAGACAGTGAGAGGACGCCCCCTGCTGGATGAATAACACCAGAGTCTGTTTCCCAAATCCATAATTCTACACACAAAGTACTAAATACCGATTATATATTAAACTCCCTCAGCTGTATACAAACGGTCATCTTTATCATTTCAGAGAAACTGTTAACAACATTAACATCCTTTATTATTTCATGACGCTGATTCGTCCCAAACGGTCTCAGAATGGTTAAACTGTGCTCATATCTTATTTTCTTTGCACTACTCAGTGACTCTTTTGCCCGGACCACTCAGGTTAACACTCCTATGATCACCAGACACTTCTGAACATCAGACTACAAGTTACTCAGTGGAACTAGAGTGTAACTAGACGACTTCAGGGTCCAGGATCAAGATCCAGAGGGACATCAGAGACTGTAACCTTCTCTGTCCTCTGTAATGGACCGTGCAATTAAATGCTGTTTTATCAACACATCACTTGTCCTACTAGAGCAGATAGGACTGGACCACTGCTGCTGCCCGCTTAAAGACGGCTACAAGGCTACTTCCCAACACCCATTTTGCAAATCAGACCACGCCGCAATTTTCTTCATTCCAAATATTCCATGGTTACGTACGTTACCGTCAGGTTCCACAGCAAACTGGCGGACAACTGCCTTCAGTCACCGTTAGTCCCTAATTAGAAACTTTGGGTTATTAAACTATCCTCTGTACACTAAAGGGACTCATGCACACACACAAAGAAGGCTATAAAAGGAAGGATGAACAAGTTTAAAGAGTTTTTCTGTTAAATAAACTGCTACTCGAGTGGACAAGTCTCATCCTGATCTCATATTTTATTGACTCCCTAATTTGTCTCTATAATTGCCGTTATTATTAATTTGATTAGATTTGATCTAATCAAATTGATACATGTGCAGTAAGCAACGTCCAAAATGATCCGTTAAAGAGATTTTAAGTTGTTTGCAACGGTCTAAGAGACAGAGAGAGATTGTGCACTTGAGTAAATTGCTTAATATTAACAACTGTTTACTCTTGAGTCAAAGACAAGAAGCCTTTAAGTTGTACATAAGAAACTCTTATTGTTATTATAGCGGCAACGCCTAGTATGGTATCAGGAGGAGAAAAGGCTAAATGTGACTTAGAGTCAAAATAACAAATATGAATTCAATAATCTAACACATTATAGATACATTTTGATAAGTCTAAATATACTAGAGACAACAGAAAAGTAGGACGTAGTATTGTAAAAAGCTAAATATTTATATTTATTTTTTTATAAAGTACTTTTGTTGGCTGAAAGCCAGAACCTCGCTGATTGTGTTCCAGAGAAGAGAGAAAAGAAAGGTGATTGTGAAAGTCTCTTTATCTCTCTCTCTATGGAGATACAATTAAAATACAGCTAAAACTGATGCTTGAGTGTTCCCTCTAATGCTACAGTGATGATTTAGTATTGAATGTTGTTGTAAGCTGTAATGTTGATTGTGCTGAATTCTGATGTGTTGTGCAGTCTGAGGTTGTTCATCAATGTGGATGAAGTTATAAATATGAGCCTACGAGTCAAGGTGGGGCAAAAAGACAACTGGGGAAGGACCCAAATACACATAGACGCTAAATGATCAAAAGGATTATAGAAGCTATTTTAATAAAAACAAATCCAAAACAAAACTTACAAAAGCAGGTGAGTAACTGAAAATCCGAAAGGCTAAACGACACCAAACAGGACCAGGTCAATCAGACATGTGCACAAGGCATATTAACACAGCAGAGGAACCAACAACCAGCAGACAAAAGACAAGACTACAAATACACAACAAACTAATCTGACAACAAGACACAGGTGGGCAGAAAACCGTCTCTGGTTGGAGCTCTGACTGGGTCTCTGGAGGTCGGAGCTCTGGCGCCTGGAATTCTGGATCGGCAGCAGCCGGAACCGGAGATCGCTGCGATAGTGACAAGATCGTAACACTAAGAGTCTAAGCAGGATTAAGATGCTGTGCATGAGTGAAACATTGGCTACTGAAGCTTCAAATTGATGATGAATAAATCTTGTTGGAAAAGTACATTCTGGAATGAAAGCCCAGCAGCGTGATATGCTGGATGACCAGCACTGATGATCCTGCCTGGACACGGCGAGGATCAACCAGTCGTCCATGGAGGTCAAGATTCTCACGCCTCTCTCCTTGAGTGCGGCTTCCACATACTTGATGAACGTGCACGGAGCCAGGGAGTATCCGAATGGGAGGCAGTTCAACTTGTAGCGCGTGTCACCTTCAGCAAAGCACAGATACTTCCTGTGGCGTGGTAGGACGGTCAGTTCTATGGAGTCATTCAGGTCCAAAAGGTCTCTGTGCGATGAAGCCATTCAGGAAGCGCAGATCCAGGATTGGTCTCATATCCTCATATTGCTAACATGGCTAACATGGCTAACTGTGCTAACGACACATCATGGTGAGAGCAAACATAACAGCTTACATTGTTAACAGCTTTGATAACATGGCTAACAATACTGACATCATGGTCTGCAGCTTTGTGAATAAAGCTCATGCCGGGTGAAGGAAACCTGGTCCCTGCCCGAGTAAAGCTAACGTGGCTAATCTGGTCAGCAGCAGTAACATCTGAAACATGTGTGTCTGTGGCTGTAGTGAGAGGAATGAAGGTCTCTTGGCTGCAGCAGTCTATAGCGACAGCAACAGCTTTGCCCCTGACCAGAGGGAGGCCGGAAGGAGGATTCATTCGTACGTTTTTCTTCACAAAAAATAATGTTCAGCTGTGTGTGATCCTGTACGGACTGAATTATCTGGTCATTAGAGAGAAAGTTTCTCTAGCAGGAGGAGACTCTCCCTCCTCCAGAGAACACAGAGACACTGAGGAACCAGACCAGAACCTGAACCCAAACCCAGGATAAAGAGGTTCAGTGAATGTGGTGTTGAAGGTGTGGAGGTGGATCAGTGTGTCAGAGGAGACTCTGTAGAAGGACAGAGAGCCAGCAGGAGAGTCCACATAGACTGCTACTCTACCAGAGGGGGAGGAGGAGGAGGAGGAGGAGGAGGAAGATGTGATGATGGATGTTCCTGTCTTATTGGGATAGACAGAGTAACAACCACCAAAACACTCCAGACTCCAGGACTGATCATTCCATCCAAACAAACAATCTTCACTGTCTCCTCTCCTCCTGATTCCTCTGTAACTCACTGACATAGAAACTCTTCCTCTCCACTCGACCTCCCAGTAACAGCGACCAGTCAGACCAGTTCTACACAGCAGCTGAGGCCAGTAGTCAAATCTGTCTGGATGATCAGGATATGACTGATCCTCCTCACAAGTCACCTTCCTGTTGTTGTCAGACAGTTTGAGTCTTCTGTTTACTGTGTTTGTGTCGAGTGTGAGTTCACAGGAATCTGATGAGAGAACAAGACACAATACAGCTGCAGTTATTAATCTATCATCTGTTCATCTACTGACACTTTGATGATGACATCAGAGATGTGAATGAGTGCTGTCACAGTCTGAAGATGGTTGAATGTGTGCTGCTTTGTTTTCATGAATCAAATTCAAAGCCCACTTACACTTCCTCAGACCTGGTCTGAGCCATCGGACTCCAGCAGGCTCCACCCTGAAAGGAGGAGGGGGGGGGGGTCAGAGCAGCATGGAGACATGGACATGACATCACTCTCATACACAGAGCTTTGTTATTCATGTTCACATGAATATGTTCACAGAGCACTTATTATTAATCAGCTCATATTCTGTCTGATTCATCAGGAGTCTTTGTGTTTGTGTCACCTGATGAATGGAAGTCCACTATTCTCTCTCTTTTAGCTCTGTGTTTGGTCTCCACCACCTCCTGAGGGAAACATCTGTCTCTTTAGGACGCAGATGACGCAGCTTCTTCTCCTTCATCAGAGAGAGTGTGTCCTCACGTCACTATCAGAGTATGCAGTCTGACTGGTTGGACTGAGTCTCAGGCTGAGCTGCGTTCACAGGATCAAATGTCATCGTGCACAGAAACCTCCTCACAGCTCAAACAAGAGTCTTTCAGGATCAAATCCAGCATCTGTGGGAAAATCATTACAACTTGTAAAGCGTTGCTATGACAACAGTCTGGATTCTGTTGTTGAGACCAGATAGTTCAGAGGATCCATGACCGCCCCTCTTTGTCCCCTTGACTTCTTGTATATGTAGACTAGTAGGGAACAGATGATCAAGCAGAAACCTTTGCAGCAAATGTTGTGTAGAGTTTATCTTGAATAAAAACATTCACTAAGACAACAGAGTCTGACCTGGGAGTGTTTTTATTCTTCACTCCACTTTGTTGATCTGGTTGAACCTGTTGGGGCGGGACGACTTACCCACGCATCAGTCTTAATTAAGCTGCGTTCCAAATCATTTACTTTTAGGACATACTGCAGCCTAATGCATTTAATTAGGACATACTACTTCCTCATAACATGGCACCTTGAACTTTGACCCTCTTGCTCATATATCTGCTGTGCTAAAGGATTGTGGTTCAGAATAACCAGGAAAGCATAACATCGTCATGTCATTCATACGTCATTTGGTGAGAGCCGAATTTTTTTGTTTTATTTTTACTTTTATATCTGTAAACACGCTTGCCTCATGCACCTTTATTTGTTCATAACACAGACATCCAAATATATATATAAAAAAATAGTAATAACAAATACCGAACATATTATTCAGTTGGATATTTGTCACTTATATATATATATATATATATTTTTTTTTTATGTCAGAATCTGGGTGAAGCTCACACACACACACAAGTGTGTGTGTGTGTGTGTGTGTGTGTGTGTGTGTGTGTGTGTGTGTGTGTGTGTGTGTGTGTGTGTGTGTGTGTGTGTGTGTGTGTGTGTGTGTGTGTGTGTGTGTGTGTGTGTGTACCTCCGACAGTGCCGAGGAGAAGTGATTGCAGTTCTTGTGCATGAGGTGGTAGGCGTTGCCTTTGTACTCCTTCCCCATCTCCTCCACGATGCGCTCCACGTCCTCCTCCGTGAAGTCCGTGCTGCCCAGGACTATGGCTTCTCTACAGAGGGGGGGAGGGGGGGGTACCATAATGTTTCCTGAACTTGTGCATTGGCTGATTCACGTTAACATCTGCATACCAACGCTGAACGGGAAATATTAAACTCTTATCGTTCAGCTTGATAGATTTCCCAGCGTAAAATATTGCCATATTTACAACATTTTGCTGATCAAAAACAATAACAAACATTGAGCAATATGCTGCAGTCCAGTAAAACACCACAAACCGCTTTAAAAAAATAAATAAAATCACCAGAGAACATTTTCCAAGTCGCGCCGCCACGAGGACAAAAGTGTGAAATGATAAATGTCTGGTCACATGTTCTCCTCTCCAGGCGTTGGCCCTCATTACGCCGGCTGGACTTACAGACCAGGGCTGAACACGCGACCCTGACGACCCCTGATGAAAGGTCACGGTGCTTCTGGAGCCGCTCTGCCTCCGGACAGAACAACACACGGACTCGTCGTCTGTGACCGAGCTGAAAATCTGCTTTCGTTTCCGGTTTAGCTTCTTTTCCAGCTCGATGCCTCGCGGTGAAGTGAAGTGAATGTATAATACATAAAACCAACCAGGGTTCAGGTCATTATCGTAATTTATTAACGTGCAAAACGCGTTAAGTAATAATTCATTAATATGCTCTCCTCAAAGAAACCAGACTCCAGTCAGACAACAGTCGTTTTACCTCGTTGAAACAAACTGTTTCAAACAGAAACAGAATAAAAGTTAAACCGTCTTTGTTCGTCTTTCCAACAAACACTAAATCTGGTTAAAATAAACCCTTAAATCAGAGTTAGAGAAGAGAAACATCTGTTAATATGTTCTCCTCAAACACAGAAAGTCATTTTACCTCTCTGATCGTTGTAAAACATTCAAACTAAATACAACGTGTTCGTCTTTCACTGTTCACCTCTGGTTTGGTCCAAATAAAACATGTATTCACCAAGTTTATTGATTATTAGATTATTAGATTATTGATTATTGACTATTAGATTATTGATTATTAGATTATTGATTACTAGATTATTGATTATTAAGATTATTGACTATTAGATTATTGATTATTGACTATTAGATTATTAGATTATTGATTATTAGATTATTGATTATTAGATTATTGATTATTGATTAAATTATTGATTATTGATTATTGATTATAGATTATTGATTATTAGATTATTAAGATTATTAGATTATTGATTATTAGATTATTGATTATTAGATTATTGATTATTAGATTATTGATTATTGACTATTAGATTATTGATTATAGATTATTGATTATTAGATTATTGATTAGATTATTAATATTGATTATTGACTATTAGATTATTGATATTGATTATTGACTATTAAGATTATTAGATTATTGATCATTAGATCTTATTGATTATTAGATCTTATTGATCTGCTCCACAGTTTGAGATGAGAAACCAAAGTTTGAAATCCTTCTTGCTTCTCACGTGTTTTTGTTTTAACAAATCAAAATGTCTTCTAAACCAAAGGTTCACTGAGACGTAGAACACGTTTAATAATAAATAATAAATAAACGATTTCTCTGATGAATATTTAGTCTTCAGAAGTTTGAAAGCGTCCGACTCGTTTACGTGAACCTGTTTTCAGACTTCTTCCAGCTGAGAAACCGAATGTATTTAAATATTTATTGTGACGCATGACGGCAGCCGATCGGAGGCCGGAGACGTCTCAGACACTCGCGGGGTTTCACCACATGTCACCTCATTAACCTCATGAATATTCATGAGTTTGTACCTTTAATATTTTGCACCAGAGAGGTTAACTTTAGTTTCACTGGAAGCTGAAGCTGAGAAACGTCTTCCTCACAACCCGGTTTAGTCTGTCCTTTAGTGTTGTTGTTGTTGTTGTTGTTGTTGTTGTTGTTGTTGTTGTTGTTGTTGGTGTGTGATCGTGAAAGTTTGAATTTTAAAAGACGTTGAGCCGGAGAAGCTGTTTAACGAGCCAAATGAAAGCTGTCTGATGATGATGATGATGATGATGAAGACTTTCTGTATGAACACTTTTATATATACAAATATTTGTATTTATTTTTGCATAATAAAGAAGCTGTTTGTAAATATGTGCTTTGTGTTGTTCTTTAGATCTTGTTTCAAAGTGTAAATAAAGTTTGAGTCTCTTTGCAGCAGCTGAGCAACGACTCGTTTAAATAAACGATTCATAAAAATGTTTCTTCAGTGAAACATGAAAGAAGCAGCTTTGTGTCAATTTAAGGCTTTTTTTATTTTTAATATCAAACAGAATGAAGTTAAACGTGAGACCTGAGATCATCTCTCTCTCTCTCTCTCTCTCTCTCACTCTCTCTCTCTCTCTCTCTCTCTCTCTCTCTCTCTCTCTCTCTCTCTCTCTCTCTCTCTCTCTCTCTCTCTCTCTCTCGACTCTTCACCAGAGCAACGAGGCAACTTAAAACACAGATGAGCAACCAACAGACAGGTGTGTGTACCTGTGCGGTATGAGGTCAGCTCCTTCCCGCTCAGACTGTTGCCGATGTTGCCCACGGCCACGGCGGCGTGCAACCCCGCGTGGTACGCCGTCTTGGGCTCGTTGACGTCGGCGCAGTCGCCGACAGCGAAGACGTTGCAGAAACCTCGAACCTGCAGGTGGTCGTTCACCTGCAGAGCTCCGTTATGGATATTTATATTTATTTATACCACCGCCGGTGTGGTTGGGAACCTTCAGCAGTGAACCAATCATTCACTACTGTCAGCCTATCCCAGGAGAAGAGCTCTCTGACCTCATGGAGACGACGCAGACGCCCTCAGAGACGAGCAACACTGGACTTTGGTTGGAATGTACAAAATACAAACCAGTTTTATTTGTTTTTACAATAAAAAGATTAAAGGTTACAAAAACAGATGATGCAAAAAGTAAAGAAAAGAAAAGATAAAATGTAAAAAACCTCAAAAGTTAAGATCACCAATAAGCCTCGTCAAAAAGACTCCAAACCAGGAGCCTGAAAAGAATCCTAAAAAAGCCAAGTCCTGGTTCCTGACTCTGACAAAGATCAGACCAAAGTATGTTAAACCAAGATTATCTCATTTACTCATCTTAACCATCTGTGATTATAAAGCATATATCATCACACATTAATACATGAATGAAGATCACTGAAACATTATCGTCATTAAATGAACACATGATCAGTAATAACACAAATAAAAGAATAAAAAGGGTAAATGGGTAATAAATCAATAGTAACTTATTGAGCTGGTTCTGGATCAGAAGTCTGGTTCAAACTTCTTTTGTCTCTTTTGATTTGTTTCTATGAGTTTCATCAAACTAGCTCACAGTCAGTGATGAATGGAAGTAAAAGTGAACAATACAACGTGAACAATGAAGCTGGATCTAACAAATCCTTCATTTTATACACTGCTGTGATGGATTTGGACATTTTTGCTTTGACGTGATGTTTATGTGGTTTATTATCTAGAATCATCCAAAACTTTGATTTCTTTTTATTTCAACGTCACTTATCAAAGTTTGTTCATTTGTTACACGATGATCAAAGATGATGAATTTAGTTTGTTCAAATCAAAACAACTCTTTACAAGTTGTGATGCTGAATCTGATCCAGAAAGACTCTTGTTTACATTCGTAGGTTTTTCTTCACACAAACAAATGTTTCAAGACAACAGAGTTCAGTTTTATACACAAAGTAAAAGATGTTTCACAGCTTCTCTCAGACAACAGATCATTTCAGGTAATCACATGGACCTCGCTCAGCTCTTTCAGACATCCATCTGCAACACCACAAGTCCAGAGAGCTCTCAACCCCCCAGAGTCCAGACCAGCTCAGGTACCCCTCACCTGCTCCACCTGCATCTACAACCACTGAGAGACCAGGTTGGTACCAACTAACATCAGCTGTGTTGATCCTGTACAGACTGAACTATCTGGTCACAGAGAAGGTTTCTCTACCAGGAGGAGACTCTCCCTCCTCCAGAGAACACAGAGACACTGAGGAACCAGACCTGGACCAGAACCAGAACCCAGGATAAAGAGGTTCAGTGAATGTGGTGCTGAAGGTGTGGAGGTGGATCAGTGTGTCAGAGGAGACTCTGTAGAAGGACAGAGAGCCAGCAGGAGAGTCCACATAGACTGCTACTCTACCAGAGGAGGAGGAGGAGGAGGAAGAGGAACTGATGAATGTTACTGTCTTATTGTGATAGACAGAATAACCACCTTTATAACACTCCAGACTCCAGGACTGATCATTCCCTCCAAACCAACAGTCTCTACTGTCTCCTCTCCTCCTGATTCCTCTGTAACTCACTGACATATAAACGCCTCCTCTCCACTCGACCTCCCAGTAACAGCGACCAGTCAGACCAGTTCTACACAGCAGCTGAGGACAGGAGTCAAATCTGTCTGGATGATCAGGATATGACTGATCCTCCTCACAAGTCACCTTCCTGTTGTTGTCAGACAGTTTGAGGTTTCTGTTCACTGTGTTTGTGTCGAGTGTGAGTTCACAGGAATCTGATGAGAGAACAAGACACAATACAGCTGCAGTTATTAATCTATCATCTGTTCATCTACTGACACTTTGATGATGACATCAGAGATGTGAATGAGTGATGTCACAGTCTGAAGATGGTTGAATGTGTGCTGCTTTGTTTTCATGAATCAAGTTCAAAGCCCACTTACACTTCCTCAGACCTGGTCTGAGCCATCGGACTCCAGCAGGCTCCACCCTGAAAGGAGGAGGGGGGGGGGGAGATGGGGGGAGGGGGGGAGGGGAGGGGGGGGGCAGAGCAGCATGGAAACATGGACATGACATCGCTCTCATACACAGAGCTTTGTTATTCATGTTCACATGGAGCACTTATTATTAATCAGCTCATATTCTGTACTTCATGGAGCTCCTTCTGATTGGCCGATGACGACAGCTCATCATGTTCACTTATTCATGATATATTATGATCAGTATTATATTAATAATCATCATCCATTTCAGACTCAGTTTCCTCCACCAGTCAGTCATAAATCAAATGTTTAAATCTGCATTATTGATTTCTTTGTCCACTTGTGGTTCAGTGAAAACAAGCTGTAAACACAACATCTGACATATTATCAGCTTATGAAGTAGTTGTGTCTGACATGATATCAACCAGCTGCTTCCACATCCAGCAGTTACACATCAACATGATGCTTCATCAGGACTCTTTGTGTTTGTGATGTAACGGTACGACTGGTTGCTTGGGGGCCAGTTAGGTCTGCAGCTAACAATATTTTCTTCAGGTTTGTGAGACAATATTTAGTGTTAGTCAACCGCACAAAGGGCTCAAGTAATGAGAACGATAAACACCAACACACTACTCATATCTTGAACCCTCCAAGGTACATTTCCAAAAGCAAAACATTTAGTACAGGCCACCAAACAATGAAACACCACACCATATTCTTTCCAGTTCAGTCAGTTTTGTGCAGTTCAACTCCAGAAGGGGAAAAAATAACACTCCGAAACAAAAAGGGTCTCTCACGGCTTTTACCGGAGTGTCTGCTAGTCAGGTGCGTCCAGTCCAGTAAGTCCAGTCCGTGCCTTACTTACCGAATACGCTCAGTTCATCATTGCCTGGAGGATTCACGATGAGCAACAACCCGAACTCTCGGTAATACGGACTTTAAAAAGGACAAAACAAAGAAGACGGACGCAAACCTTCGGCTCCGACCGTAAGATCGGTTCACCATCATCTAACACCATCTTCAGCACTGAGCGACCCGCATTTCAGCTTTTGTCACCATTTCACGACAGGTGAAGAGAGCGGGTTGGTTCGCAAGCGGGTGTGTGTCTGTGACAGGGTGTGTCGTGGAGTAACGTAATAACCTCCCTTGGTAGTGAGAGCTGTGACGACCCTGCCGCTCTACTGGCTGTGTCCTGTTAAGGGGTTTCCTGGTGGGAGGAGCAGGGACCAGCCCATCTGATTGGAGGCCTCCAAGAAGACAATAAAAGGCCGGACTTCAGAGAGTCTCGGTCTCTCTCTCTCGGCAGGGCCTGCTGCACCAGCCTCACCTCAACTGTGCTGAAGTTGTACAGCACCAAATAAAACTGTTTTGGGTTAAATGTCTGTGTGTGGCCTCCCTTTTAGTTGCCATCCTTGAGCCAGGTGGTAACATAGCAGATCACTACAGTGTCACCTGATGAATGGATGTCCACTATTCTCTTCTCTTTAGCTCTGTGTTTGGTCTCCACCACCTCCCGAGGGAAACATCTGTCTCTTTAGCTCTGTGTTTGGTCTCCACCACCTCCTGAGGGAAACATCTGTCTCTTTAGCTCTGTGTTTGGTCTCCACCACCTCCAGAGGGAAACATCTGTCTCTTTAGCTCTGTGTTTGGTCTCCACCACCTCCTGAGGGAAACATCTGTCTCTTTTAGCTCTGTGTTTGGTCTCCACCACCTCCTGAGGGAAACATCTGTCTCTTTTAGCTCTGTGTTTGGTCTCCACCACCTCCTGAGGGAAACATCTGTCTCTTTAGCTCTGTGTTTGGTCTCCACCACCTCCTGAGGGAAACATCTGTCTCTTTAGCTGCTAAATGCTCCACTATGTTCACCAGCTGGTCTCTAATGAGTCTGTCTGCTGTTTGCTGCTGAGCAGGTAGTGAACAGTGGCTTCATCACAGCTTGTTGGATGAAAACAGCTGCTGGAAACACTGAGACTGAACCAAACAAGGAAATGTGCTGCAGAACCAAAACTAGGAGCTAAAAGAGACTAAAAGGCTCTGTAGAGCTGTAGAGATGGAGACAATTCTCTGTTGGCTCATCACCACCACACGACTCTTCACCGTCACACAGAGTCAGCTGATCCGTTGTCAATATAGAAGTATGGATTGTTGGATGTTTGGGTCCTGACTAGCGCCCTCTTGTGTTTGTGTAATAATGACTGTTGTCTCTCAGAAGTAAAGGAGAAAGGAGCCTGAAATCACTACAGCACCACAAACCCTCTGATGGAGGAGGTCGGGGGGATGGTTGGATGTACAAAGAGTCTGACTTTGACCCTGCTGTTCACATCCCGTCTCCTAGCAACAGTCAACACTGGTTTCTCTTGTCTGTAATCTGGGGGTGAAAATATTACAGCTCAAGTCCGTCTGCAGCCACAGGGCACTGCCTGTGTCCCCCTATAACTTTGGTCCAGTCCTAAAGAAACATCTTTGGGCTCTGACACCATGTCCACAATCAGCTGTTGGTTCTTCACTGAGCGTCTGTGGCCGACTGTCACCTGTAGTTTCAACCAGTCGACTCTGATCAGCCAGGGAACTGGCTCTCAGTGCAAAACTAACCAACACCAGGTGAAGCTGAACTCTGTTTGTCTTTTCACAATAATGTCTGGACTAAAGGGAAACACACACTGGAGGCAGATGACGAGCATCAAAACATCCATCTATTGTTTGATATGAGTCCACAAACCTGCAGCGTGACGACGTTGATGCATGTTAACCCACCATGATGCCGTCAACGTGTCAGGATTCACCACTGTTCTATTTTCTAATGTTGAAACAAGACAGTTTCATCACCTTCCCTCCCTGTTCTGGCTCATCCTGGCTTCTGTTCCCTGACTACTTCTGTCTGTATTGATGGTCTGATGTGGGACACAAACAGTTTGATGAGTCTCTGGTAGTTTGAGGTCAGCTTGGTGTGTCAGGGTCATATTAACCAGGCTGAAAGTGTGACAGAGAAAAGGTTTCCAGCTCTACCTCCTCTATCAGACTGATTGTCTTTGGCTGCAGCAGGCCTCTTCATACCTGAGAGTTTCCAGTCTCCAGTGTGGATCCTCCAGTCCAGCAGACAGCAGCTTCACTCCTGAGTCTCCTGGATGATTGTAGCTCAGATCCAGCTCTCTCAGATGGGAGGGGTTGGAGCTCAGAGCTGAGACCAGAGAAGCACAGCCTTCCTCTGAGATCAGACAGCCTGACAGCCTGCAAACACACAAAACAACACACATGTCACATCTTAAGACAATCTGATCCAGGATACGAGTTTATCCGTGTCCGTTAGTTGAATCTTTTGAAAAATCCTGACCTGAGAGATTCCAGTTCACAGTGAGGACTCTCCAGTCCAGCAGACAGCAGCTTCACTCCTGAATCCTGCAGGTTGTTGTTACTCAGGTCTAGCTCTCTCAGACTAGAGGACTGGGAGCTGAGGACTGAGGACAGAGCTCCACAGCTTCTCTCTGAGAGGTTACAGACACTCAGTCTGAAGAAACAACAATCAACAAGAAGAAAATATCATTCGTGTTCAAATTAAATCCTCTTTGATAATGAGTCTGTACTAAAGTAGAATCAGAAAGAACAAAGATAATTTGTTCCGTTAAAGTGGATAACATTCTTGCTGTTTTACTCTAAACACGATAACAATTCAGTTCAGTGTTCTCAGCTGTAAACAGGAAGTACTGTAGTATCAATATCAGGATGAGGGGTGGATATTTAATGATGTTTATTAGTGTTAAATACAAATTCAAGAGTTTCTGTTGTTTCCCTGACTCGAGAGAGAAAAATAAATGCTGTAAACAAGCGTCAGGACGAGTGAGCTAATGAGTAAATGAGAAAGAGAGAAAGAGAAATTAATCAAACTTTACATTCTGATTTCATGTTTGTTAGTTCTAAATCAGAAATAAACAACCATCAAACTCTCAGCAGATCATCACTGTAGAGAAATAAATTCAAGTTTTCAGTCTCTTTTCCTGCATTTCTCCTTTTCATTCATTAATTATGTGAAACATAACATCACAAAGCATGAATAAGAGGAACAACAGGATGACCCTGTGATCTTTTATTGTGAAGGAAAATTGTGTTTCAAACGCTGCCATCGTTTATTAATCCACTGTGGATCTAATATGTCTGTTCTATAAGGTTCTTATGATGTGATGGAAATATAAACGGAAAATCATAAAAAGGAATTTTGGACTGTAGTTTGGTTTCTGAGACTACTTCCTCTGGTTCCAGAGTTCTGGTTCATTTCCTGGTGAAAAAGTGGTTCATGAAATCTGAAATCCTGATGAACAAATTCAAAGATTCAGAAAGAGAGAGTCTGTTTACACTGAATGGAGCTGATAGTTTAGAGACACATTAAATAATTTCAGACAAACTAACTTGATCTGACCTGAGAGTTTCCAGTGTCCAGTGTGGACTCTCCAGTCCAGCTGACAGCAGCTTCACTCCTGAATCCTGCAGGTTGTTGTTACTCAGGTCCAGCTCTCTCAGGCTAGAGGACTGGGAGCTGAGGACTGAGGACAGAGCTTCACAGCTTCTCTCTGAGAGGTTACAGCCACTCAGCCTGAAGAGACAACAATCAACAAGAAGAAAATAACATTTGTGTCAAAATGAAATCCTCTTTGATAATGAGTCTGGACTAAAGTAGAATCAGAAAGAACAAAGATAATTTGTTCAGTGAAAGTGAATAAAATGATTGCAGTTTAACTCTAAACAAGTGTTGTGGAAGATTTGTACGTTAATCAGGAGAAGAAGCTGAAGTTAAGAAATGGATAAAGTCTTTAGAAAATCAAGTTTGTCTTTGTCTTCCTGTATTCTTGCAAGGGAGAGATTCACAACGACTACACGCTCTGCAGTCTGTCGCAAATGTATCACCACTCCACAGGTCACAACCTACTTTATACAGCTTTGAGATGTAATCAACGGTCTTGTCCTTTGACCTTTGAACTGTAACTTACCCCAAACTAACAGCTTAGGGAGGCCCCTGTGTTATCTCACATTCCTGAAGATCACCGGCGCACAGGTCTTCAGTTTCAAGGTTTAACAGTTACGCACACACATCTTATTCACAAAGTCCTAGATAAAACTGCAGTTCAGTGTTCTCTACTGTAAACTAGAAGTACTGACACAAATTTAAGCTTTTCTGTTTTCCTGACTCGTAAGAGAAGAAAAAAGGTTCTGTGAGTGAGCTAATGGGTGTGAGAGAGAGAGAGTGAGAGAGAGAGAGAGAGAGAGAGAGAGAGAGGACAAAGTGAGCGAAAAAGATCAATTAAACTGTATATTCTGAATCCATGTTTGTTAGTTCTAAATCAGAAATAAACAACCATCAAACTCTCAGCAGATCGTCACTGTAGAGACACACATTCATGTTTTCAGTCTCTTTTCCTGCATTTCTCCTTTTCATTCATTAATTATATGAAACATAACATCACAAAGCAGAAATAAGAGGATCAACAAGACGACCCTGTGATGTTTTATTGTGAAGGAAAATTGTGTTTCAAACGCCGCCATCGTTTTTTAATCCACTGAGGATCTAATGTGTCTATTCTACAAAGTTCTTATGATGTGATGGAAACACAAACGGAAATTCACTAAAAGGACATTTGGACTCTTGCTTAGTCTCTGAGACTAGTTCCTCTGGTTCCAGAGTTCTGGTTCATTTCCTGGTGGAAAAGTGGTTCATGAAATCTGAAATCCTGATGAACAAATTCAAAGATTCAGAAAGAGAGAGTCTGTTTACACTGAATGGAGCTGATAGTTTAGAGACACATCTAAACATCTTTTAAAAAATCCTGACCTGAGAGTTTCCAGTGTCCAGTGTGGACTCTCCAGTCCAGCAGACAGCAGCTTCACTCCTGAATCCTGCAGGTTGTTGTTACGCAGGTCCAGCTCTGTCAGACTAGAGGATGGGGAGCTGAGGACTGAGGACAGAGCTCCACAGCTTCTTTCTGAGATGTTACAGCCACTCAGTCTGAAGGGACAATGATGAAAAGAAAGATAAACAATAAGTAGAGAAGATAGCAGCGTATTTAAGTTATGATATATGAATCTAACTCTCTCTTTACTTACAGAGCTTTGTTGGAGGCTTTGACCACTGGCAGCAGCCTCAGAAGAGCCTCCTCTGAAGCAGAGTATTTCTTCAGGTCAAACACCTCCAGATCTTTTCCTGATGACAGTAAGATGAAGACCAGAGCTGACCACTGAGCAGGAGACAGTTTATCTGTGGAGAGACGTCCTGAACTCAGGGACTGTTGGATCTACTCCACTAGAGAACCATCATTCAGTTCATTCAGACAGTGGAACAGATTGATGCTTTTCTCTGGAGACACATTCTCACTGATCTTCTTCTTGATGTACTGGACTGTTCTCTGATTGGTCTTTGAGCTACTTCCTGTCTGTGTCAGCAGACCTCGTAGGAGAGTCTGATTGGTCTCCAGTGAAAGACCCAGGAGGAAGCGGAGGAACAAGTCCAGGTGTCCATTTGGACTCTGTAAGGCCTTGTTCACAGCACTCTGGTAGAGATGTCTTGGTTTAGGTTTGTCTCTAAAGACTTTAGACAACAGGGAGGTTGTTTGTTCTTCTGACAGCAGGTTGACACCAGAGTTGATGAAGGTCAGATGGACATGAAGAGCAGCCAGAAACTCCTGAACACTCAGATGGATGAAGCAGAAGACCTTGTCCTGGTACAGTCCTCTCTCCTCTCTAAAGATCTGTGTGAACACTCCTGAGTACACTGAGGCTGCTCTGATATCGATGCCACACTCTGTCAGGTCGGATTCATAGAAGATCAGGTTCCCTTTCTGCAGCTGATCAAAAGCCAGTTTTCCCAGAGACTCAGTCATCTTCCTGCTCTCTGGACTCCAGTGTGGATCTGTCTCAGCTCCTCCATCATACTTGACCTTCTTCACTTTGGACTGAACCACCAGGAAGTGGATGTACATCTCAGTCAGGGTCTTGGGCAGCTCTCCTCTCTCTCTGGTCTTCAACACATCCTCCAGAACTGTAGCAGTGATCCAGCAGAAGACTGGGATGTGGCACATGATGTGGAGGCTTCGTGAGGTCTCGATGTGGGAGATGATCCTGCTGGCCTGCTCCTCATCTCTGAATCTCTTCCTGAAGTAGTCCTCTTTCTGTGGGTCAGTGAACCCTCTGACCTCTGTCACCATGCCAACACACTCAGGAGGGATCTGATTGGCTGCTGCAGGTCGTGTGGTTATCCAGAGGCGAGCAGAGGGAAGCAGTTTCCCCCTGATGAGGTTTGTCAGCAGCACATCCACTGAGGTGGACTCTGTGACATCAGTCAGGATCTCATTGTTGTGGAAGTCCAGAGGAAGTCGACACTCATCCAGACCGTCAAAGATGAACACAACCGGGAACTCTTCAAACCTGCAGATTCCTGCTTCTTTGGTTTCAGTGAAGAAGTGATGAACAAGTTCCACCAAGCTGTACTTCTTCTCTTTCAGCACATTCAGCTCTCTGAAGGTGAATGGAAATGTGAACTGGATGTCCTGGTTGGCTTTGTCTTCAGCCCAGTCCAGAGTGAACTTCTGTGTTAAGACTGTTTTCCCAATGCCAGCCACTCCCTTTGTCATCACTGTTCTGATTGGTTCCTCTCTTCCAGGTGAGGCTTTAAAGAGGTCTTCTTGCCTGATGGTTATTTCTGGCCTGTCTGGTTTCCTGGATGCTGTTTCAATCTGTCTGACCTCATGTTGATCATTGACCTCTGCAGTCCCTCCCTCTGTGATGTAGAGCTCTGTGTAGATCTGGTTCAGAAGGGTTGGGTTTCCTGCTTTAGCGATCCCCTCAAACACACACTGGAACTTCTTCTTCAGGTTAGATTTGAGTTCACACTGACAAACTGCAGCAAGAAGTCCTGAATGAACACAACAAAGAAGATCAACGAGTCAAAGAATATATTTCAACATGTCATTTCCTCAAAGAATGAGTCTATGAATATATTCTGGTCCATCTCTTGAGACATTAGTAAACGTCCCATTCATCCATCATGTTAAATCTTTAGAGAAATCCTCTTACTGCTCTGCAGACAATCAGCCAGCTCCTCCTGCTTCATCCTCCTCAGGAAGTGCAGTGAGATCTTCAGAAATGCCTCTCTGCTGCTCCTCCTCTGCTCTTCATCCTCACCGTCCAGCACCTCCTCATCCTCCCTCTGACTCTCTAAGCATTCTGGGTAATCTGAACACACAACCTTCTGGATCTTCTTCAGCTCGTTCTTCACAAAAGTGAGGATGTTCTCCTCCAGCAGCTGGAACAGAATATTATATGAACGACACAAACTAAAACCATGGAACCAAACATCAGATCCATGTTGGACAGACTGACAATCCACTGGTCTACAAAGTGCAGCATGGAGATGATTGTGAACAGAATAGATATAAAAGTAGTTGTACATGTACAGACCATAAATATGGAGTCCAGGTGTGTTTGATGCTGCTGGGCAGACTGACCTCTGGGACCCTCTGAGCTCTCCTGGTCCTCTCTGAGGAGGAGTCATGAACAATCAGCTCACATTGTGTTTGCACCATAGACTGTTTATTGTTCATGATATTAAAACACAAATACAACAATTAGTTAAAGATGTTGTGTCCTGTCATGATTAATCATTAGAAAAAATAGATACTAAAGACAGTAGATGAAGGACGACCATCTGTGTAACAGTTAGTCTGTTTCATCTGTTTTAAGAACTTACTCTGGGTCATAAGAACGGCGTCCATCTCTGAAGTCAATCAGAGCGTCTTTAGACCAATCACTCTTCATGGACACACAGCTGGGTTCAGGAGACTTTTCTCTCTGCTGCTGTGAACTGATAGAAACACTGACATTTACTGAACATACAAGATTTGTATTCTGCTTTCACTAGTTTTATTGTAGGATAAAAGTTATGTTATTACCATTAAAACATGTATTTAATGGTAAAGAAGACAGAGCTGCTTTATGGTGACTTGTTATTTTCCTATTCAAGCAACTAGTCATTACAATGAGTCACAATAACTAAAACTACAAGTCACATATTGTAGCGGTTTGACTTGCTGCTGGGGAGCCAGTTATATTCAGGATCTTCCAAATATAACCAGCAGACAGCAAAAAATACAAAGCACACAATAATTCAAAGTTCACCAGTGTATTATACATTCAGTGCACATTATAAAACCCAAAGTTCAACCACCAATGATTGAATGAGTCTCTATATCAGTTCAAATCTTTGCAAGAGTCGAAAGAGTCTCCAGACGTCTGCCAAAATTCTGGCACCAGTCTGCATAGCTTTATAACTTAATCCCAGACCTCGGCCTGTAGTCCGAAAACCTCTGCAGCTATTCCTCAGACCTCTGAATCTGATACATAATCTTCTGAATCTACTCTCCAAACCTCTTCAGCTAGTCCCCAGAACTCTGGAGCTATTCTGAAGACTTTTGAAGTTAGTCCCGGTCATGTGTCGAGAACTCTGCAGCTCTGTGAAAATCTGACGTCTCCTGTTTGACTCTGTGGAGGAATGACCTCACATTGTGTTTGCACCAGAGACTGTTTACAGTTCATGGTTTATGTGGAAGGGAAAATGTTTATGTTTGTGGTTAATACATGTCTTGTGCGTAGTGAAACTATGAAGCCACATTAACACATATATCCGGGTTATTAAGAGCACAATATTCATAGTTACATATACTGTATCTGTTAATCATTGACATAGTATTATTATGAGTTATATGTATGTGAATCTGTAAGCGACCCACATAGAGAACAGTGTTTAATTAGTCTGAGGAGATAAGCTTAGTAGGGGAGGGCACACAGTTGAGACACAGGGAACTGCGTGTAAAGGAAGCCTGCAAACGGCTCTCTGATACAAGGCTCAGCAGGAGATAAAGTCGCGTTGGCCTTGCACATTCTAGCGTGGGCCGGTAGAGATGGCGCCTTGGCCCCCAGCTGGTGTTTAAAGCGATTCAGACCCCGAGGGCTAGGGAAGGACTAGATATTATGACGAGTAGCGGTTGAATGTTATGACGAGGGAAGGTAAGAATGGGAGGCAGACAGTGAAGTAATCAGTTTCTGTATTGAGGCGGCGTCAACTGGGGAGCATGGCGTGCGTGAGGTATGAGGTCACCCTATACGAAGGGGAAAAGATGGCCACCGGGGCAGGGTTAAGGGGTGGAGCAGTGGGCCGTACCAAACCCGTGCATTGCATTATAAATCTATGTCCATCTGAATGTTCGCGAGTTGTTGTATGCCTGGACCCAACTTGGTTCGTTTGTAATCTGTGCATTGCAAATAAATCTACGTGAATTGAACTTTGATCCAATCTCTCTGGTATTCTGTGGTTGGTCAATTACTGAGGTCCGTAAGTGAGTTCCTGTGGCGCCTCACTAGCAGTCGGATAGGAAATAGCTATTAAGTTTATATAGAATCAGGTTTTAAGGAAGTTAGCCATCATCGAGCAGAATACGCAATAAACAAAAGAAATTCAGCCACAACACTTACACACAAAGACATACAGACCAGTTAGTTAAATATATTGAGTTCTGTAATGATTGATCATCATGAAAGCAACACTGTAAATGCTGCACGGCCAATTTTGTGTTACATAACTGAGAATCAGAACAGTTAGTCTGTTTCATCTGTTTTAAGAACTTACTCTGGGTCATAAGAACGGCGTCCATCTCTGAAGTTATACGGACCGTCTTTAGACCGATCACTCTTCATGGACACACAGCTGGGTTCAGGAGACTTTTCTCTCTGTTGCTGTGAACTGAAAGAAACACTGACATTTTCATCATCTTCATCTTCATCACTTTGTTTTCATCATCATCATCATCACTTTGTCTTCATCCTCCTCCTCCTCCTCCTCCTCCTCCTCCTCCTCATCATCTCTTTGTTTTCATCATCAGTTTGAAATCCTCACCTTTGATTAACAGAGTGGCGTTCATCTTTGAAGATTAAAAGACGATCCATAAACAAATCCCTCTTCATGGACACACAGCTGGGTTCAGGTCCAGGTCCAGGTCCAGGTCCAGGTCCAGGTCCAGGTCCAGGTCCAGATCCAGGTCCAGGTCCAGGACAGTCTGGTCTCTGATGGATCCTGGTCACATATGTAGAACCAGAGTCAGTGAATCAAAGACTTTGTGACATGGAGAAGAGTCATGGACAGGTAGAGATGGTCTTCTCACCTCTGAGCTGTGGTCTGGCTGTCATGGTCCCCACACAGAGTGGTTTTAGAGGGAGGGACTCCCTCCTCTCTGTCCTCACACTGATCCATAGCAGAGTCCACACCTTCACACAAACACAACAACCTGCTGGGAGAGCTCACACATTATTTATCTTCATCATGACAAACACACAGAGCTCATTCACCTCAATACTAAATACACTCATGGGACAGTTTCCATGTTGTTGTCACTTTGAGCTGCAGAGTCGTATCTAAGACATGACATTCACAAGCTCTTTAGTCTTTTGGCTTGTTTGAAGACGAGAGGAAGACACTTCATGGGGCTTTTTATTTAACTTTCTTTGGGGATGACGTCACTTTTCACTTCTATCTGACTGACTTTGAAAAGCTCTTCAATTTTTGAAATGTTCCTCTTTTTCCAAGTCTACTACATCCAGTCAGAGCATGCAGTGGCAGCTAGTCCAATAATCCAAAATCAATCATGTGACCTTGTGAGCTGCTGCTGAATTCAGAGACTTTCTACCTTCATCTGTAGAGGAAACACTGAGAGCAGAGCTGAAAGCATCAGTCCAATCACTGATCAGCACATCATCATCATCATCATCATCACCACCACCATCATCATCATCATCATCATCATCATCATCATCATCATCATCATCATCTTCATCATCATCATCATCATCATCATCTTCATCATCATCTTCATCATCATCACCATCATCACTACCATCATCATCATCACCATCACCACCACCATCATCATCATCATCATCATCATCATCATCATCATCACCATCATCATCATCATCATCATCATCATCATCATCACCATCATCATCATCCTTTACATCATCTCTCCTGACTCAGCTGCTCCTCTCTGTTTCCTATCAGCTGATTCCCTTTGGCTTGTTGTTGCTCAGACTAAAGACTGAAGTGAACAAACCTTTTGTTAATTGTGACTTCAGTTGTTTTTACAGTTAAAACTCAAAGCACACGAGGAAACACTATTTACTATTTACTCCTCTTTAACTAAACGTCTGAAGAGAAAAGTTAAATAGAAAAAGTGTCTCAGACAGTTGAGTTAAGAAAAGGTTAACTACAACCTGCTGATTAATGTGCACACTTTGAAAATAAATCTTTATAAAATGGTAAAAAGTCTCACGCAGCTGCCATTTTTGAAATGGTATTTAAATGCCTGCTACTTCCTGCAGTGCATGGAAAATCCACTAGATGGCAGAAGACATGTATAGGATTGTATGCAACAGGATTTTAAGGAAAGTATTGCTCTTATTAATGACGTAGAGGTCTCTAAAACTCATGTAGCAAATATGATACAAATGGCGCTACAGGTTAAAGGACTGAAAGCAGCAGGTGAGAGCAAACAGAGTCTCTCAGGTGTGTTTCAGTGCAGGAACAAAGACCCAGGTGAGCTCTCTGGTCCCTGCTGGGTCCTAGTGCTCCACCGGCTGCTACCTTCCCCTCCACGTCAGTAAGAGTCCTGACAGACCCCAGATCAGACTGAACTCCTCTTCTTCATCACAGTGTCATTATTCAAAGCAACACTTCATCTGGACTTCAACATTCAGACTAACAGCAGCTTCTCTCTGCCTGCTCACACAGGCGGCCATCTTGTTTCCCAGCTGACGTTTGTGTTTGAAAGCAGCTTTAAACATTCACACGTTCACAACAATCAATGACATCATTTCAACCAATCACAGCTCTACTTACTGATCTTTTAGCCATGGACTTCATCAGTGTGCAGCTCTCTTCTGTCCTCAGCAGGTCTGTGTAGAAAAGGAGCTTCGTGCTTCACTTCAACTTAAACTTCCATCAGACGAAGTGAAGTGACGCAGCTTCTTCTCCTTCATCAGAGAGAGTGTGTCCTCACGTCACTATCAGAGTATGCAGTCTGACTGGTTGGACTGAGTCTCAGGCTGAGCTGCGTTCACAGGATCAAATGTCATCGTGCACAGAAACCTCCTCACAGCTCAAACAAGAGTCTTTCAGGATCAAATCCAGCATCTGTGGGAAAATCATTACAACTTGTAAAGAGTTGCTATGACAACAGTCTGGATTCTGTTGTTGAGACCAGATAGTTCAGAGGATCCATGACCGCCCCTCTTTGTCCCCTTGACTTCTTGTATTTGTAGACTAGTAGGGAACAGATGATCAAGCAGAAACCTTTGCAGCAAATGTTGTGTAGAGTTTATCTTGAATAAAAACATTCACTAAGACAACAGAGTCTGACCTGGGAGTGTTTTTATTCTTCACTCCACTTTGTTGATCTGGTTGAACCTGTTGGGGCGGGACGACTTACCCACGCATCAGTCTTAATTAAGCTGCGTTCCAAATCATTTACTTTTAGGACATACTGCAGCCTAATGCATTTAATGAGGACATACTACTTCCTCATAACATGGCACCTTGAACTTTGACCCTCTTGCTCATATATCTGCTGTGCTAAAGGATTGTGGTTCAGAATAGCCAAGAAAACAGAACATCGTCATGTCATTCATACGTAATTTGATGAGAGCGGACTTGTGCTATATTTGATTGTCTTCTTTGTTGTTTTTATATCTGTAAACACGCTTGCCTCTTGCACCCTTATTTGTTCATAGAACACAGGTTCATGACACACAGACACCCAAATATTGGAAGAAATAATAATAGTAATCACAAATATAGAAAATATAATGAGGTTAGATATTTCTCACAAATGGAGTTTCAGGGCTATAATATAATCAAAATTAAACAATGTTTTAGACAGAAAGGTATTTTGTTTTCATTTCATTGGAGCCCTACATTGATATACAGTGTTTTTTGGGGTGAAACTCAGATACTCTGTATTTCAAACCCCCACGACCTATAATGGCAGACATTCCAATGATTCTAATAAACCTGATATTAAAGCCTTTTTCAAGAACACAAAAACTCTGCTTCATAAAACCAGTCATCACCACAAACATTCTGGGTTGGTAAAGTGTCAATTTTTACAGTTTAACAGAATCTATACTCAGAAAAAGCTTTTCACACAGGCCACTAAACAATATTCTCAGCTTTGGTCACTAGAGAGCAGCAGAGGTCTTTCCTTAGAAATAAATCTGAATATTTCAACAAACTTGGCCCCATTAGAGTCTACCATTTGTCACTACATATTCTCCATCAGCTATAAAATCAGACAGTGTGAACAAAACAAACTTTCAAAATAATAAAGGAGAAACTCAGATACTACAGGATGAGCATTGATCAGCACATCATCACTATCATCATATATAGGTGAGGCTGATAACCGACCTCGGGGCACGTTGGACATGACGTATGAGGCCCACATGGAGGAATACACGTTTCCATCACTTGCTTCTTTTCCTTCCTTCCTTCCTTATTCCAGTCCACCACTGTGGTCAAACCAGCCCCTATGTTCAGACAGTGTGATGATCAAACGTTTACGGTAAAGCAGTGGAACAGATGTGTGGAGCCGATTGAAGGAACCGAAGGGACTTTTGATTTCAGTCTCACAAGAAGAAGTTAAAGAAATACTTGATGTTTTTCTTCAATCAACTGAATACAAATGGAATCAAAATAAAGTGTTGTATGTACAGTATTACATCATCATCCACTCTAAAGCTATCGCACATCCCTCGTAGGAATACTTCGTAGTTTATGAACTTTATATTTTTGGATATAGGACTTTATAGACAACATGCATCAATAATATAAAGTACTTTTTTCTTTGTACTTCTTGTGTAATCTAATGTCAAAGTTCCTTCCAGAGAACAGGAATGAGTCACATCTTTAGACTTCAATGTTTCTGTTAAATTTTTTTGTTTCCTTCCACTAATCTCTTACTACCACAAATTCACTGATGTAATGTAACTAAGTACATTCACTCAACTTCTGTACTGAAGTACATTTTTGTGGTACTTATATTTTAGCTTATAATTTCCATTTTCTACTACTTAATATTTTTACTCCACATTTATTTGATAACATATTGATATGGATCTGCAAACTAACTAGTAACTGAAGTTATCAAATTAATTTGGAATACAAATTATAATGGTTATTTCACTATGTGGCGTAGTAGAATTAGAAAGGAGCAGAAAATGGAAATTATAAGCTAAATACAAGTACCACAAATAAATGTACTTTAGTAGATGAGTGAATGTACTTAGTTACATTCCATCAGTTGATTTGTGGCAGTAAGAGATTAGTGGAAGGAAACAAAAAAGGGAACTAAAACTTAAGAAGTCTTAAGCTGTGACTCATTCCTGTTCTCTGGGAGGGGCCGTCACGGACACACCGGAACCAGTGCGTCATGTTGCTTTGTATGGAAATTCATATCCAACAATATCCACCTCATCCATCATGCAACAAGGGGCCAAATATGAAATGATGTGTAGAAATATAGAAATAAACAGTGAGAATCACGAGGCGTCGAGAAGAAGAACAAACAACACGTCACAGTAACCAGCATCATCACCATCTTCATCGTCGGCACGTTGCATCATTGGAGAACCGATTGTCTCTACCTGACTGCCCAGTACACACACTGTAGGGCATTCTGGGATACCTACACATGAACTAGAATATTTTTACTGCGGGGCAGTCCATGCATTAGTGTAGCTGTCCCTCTACAGCCATCTCAAATGGCAAATGGTAAATGGACTGTACTTGTATAGCGCTTTTCTATTCTTCCGACCACTCAAAGCCCTTTCAGACTACTTGTCATCATTCACCCATTCATACACTGATGGGAGAGGCTACCATGCAAGGTGCCACCTGCCCATCAGGACTAGCTAACCATTCATACACCGCAGGAACAGCCTGCGGAAGCAAATCAGGGTTAAGTGTCTTGCCCAAGGACACATCAACATGGACGAGCGGTAAGAGAGATACCATTAGATCTCTCTCCCACTGTGACTTCATAGTTGTACAATAGTCTGAAGTGGAATGAGATATTAATTCATATTTTTTAGAAACAGTTCCTTCCCCCATTCCATCAGACCCTTCAT
>JACSYO010001752.1:0-16493 GCA_016806645.1 Ophiodon elongatus | reverse complement strand
TTAAGTCCCCTATTAAAAGGGTTTTTTCATTACACCACTTTGTGAGTTTTTGAAAGAAGCATTTCCTTTCACATTCACCATTAGGTGCATATACATTTATCAACCGGTAACATGAATTAGCAAAACTAAAATCAATGATTTGTAACCTGCCTTCTTTGTCCCTGTGTATTTCTTTTATGTTCTCAAAACAGTTTTGTTTGAAGAGTGCAGCTACACCGCAGGAGGTGCAGGTCCCTTCGTTTGAGTAGATTTCTCCCTCCCACTGCTTTTCACAATATTTTACAGAGCTTTCATCCCATCTTGTTTCCTGGAAGCATATTATGTCTGGTTTAAGTTGTTTCAGAATTGAGTCCATTTTTGTTTTATTACGGAGCCCATTCGCATTAAGCGAGTTTATCTGGAAGCCTGTGAAGGTGCACATAAGTATTAGCTGTTGTATATTAATCATCTGTTAGTTTCTACTTTTATTTTTCTTTACTTTGCTCTTTTTCTGCCTCTCGTTTGGCCTTTTCCTTGCTTCCTTAACATTGACAACATCCATCTCTGAGTCTGATCCTTCTTCCGTCAGGGGAGGCTCATTAGCGGCTTTGCGGAGCCGATTTCCAGGCCGTGGAGGGAGCGCGGTGTCCGGCAAGGTGTCTGGCACCGGCACGGTGTCCGGCACCGGCACGGGCACGGGGTCCGGCTCGGTCGCAGGGCTTTGGTGCTCTGAAACGGCGGGTGGAGGCGGTTGTTTTGGCCGCTTTCCGAGCACCTTCTCACCGCTCCTCGCCTCTGTTTTCTCTGTGGGCTCGCACACCGCCTTTTCTTTTTTTTTTTTTTTTTTATCTTTTATTATCAAAAATACAAACATTGTTATTTTGGTTCACATCATTATTTGCAAGTATGATTATAATATTTACAGTGAGAAAGTACAACAAAATCTACAGCAATGATTTCACACATACACACACATCTCTATTCTTGAGACACAAAAAGAGGCCCCCTCCCCCCCGCAACGCAACAAAAAGTCAGTGACCTCAAACCCAACCTACGTGGCTCAAAAAAGAAAGACCATGTTATTGTCATTATCCACTGAGAACAGTTTGTTTTTTTCACTTACATAGTTCTGCATTAGGTCTTTTTTATGAGCATATAGTGTTCTCCAGTGTGCTTTTATGCTGTTTGCGAACAGTTTTGTGAGTCCTTTGTTTTGTTCTCAAAAAGGGCAAAATTCCTCCTCATCAGGACTGCCTGTCTGGCAAATGCCAGGCATGTATTGGGGAGGCTGGCATCCTGACCTTCGATCCTTTTTGGTAGACCAAAACACCAGGTCCAGTCCCACAATGTTCCCCTCATGTTCTTTACCCCACATCCCACTGTTATCAGTTCTTTTATATACGCTCTAAAAACTCTGAGTGCAGAGCAAAATAGTATGAGATGTTCAAAGTCCTCCTCTTCCTGGCCACAAACTGCGCACATTCTTGTGAATTTCTCCTTGTGTAGTTGGTGCAGGACGATGCTTGTGAATATCTTCCTGTGCCTTATCTTGAAGTCTGAGTTGAAAATGCCCGGGGGGATGAATTTAAATTCTATATTGGACCAAATTCTGTTAAGTTGGTAGTTAGGGAATATTTTTGTCCACGATTGTTCAGCTGTTGGTTTACTTATATGTTTTTTTATCAAAATGCTGTAGAATATTTTTGTCTTTATTTGTTCTATGCATGTGAGTTTACCCTCAAGGCACAGGAAAAAACCCACGGCTCTGTCCTGCCCCATGTCGACCCCCATTTTCTCCATCCATACTTGTCTCATAGATTCATCAAACATTTTTCCTATCTCTTTTAAACGTGTTATATTGTATTTACACCCCCCCCCCCTTAGTCTTTTTCTCCCTCTCTCTAAATCAAACATACCATTCATCCCACACACGCTTCCTACTGACGTGAGACCTGCCTGACTGAGGTGACAGCTTATGAGAGGCCTTCCCTGACCAACAAAGCTTGGGTTTGATAGGAAAGGTAACCGCAGCACTTGTTCTTTCCCTTTTACGTCAGGTTTGGGGTGGGGCAGAATCTTGTCCCAGGCCTCCAGCACTTCCCTGTAGAATCCTGACGAGCCCGCTTTTACATCCTTTGGGGAGAAGGCACACAGGTTGTACAAGCTCCTCTCCCCGTAATTTGTCAAGAGGCCCATCAAGAAATCTTTCCAGGGCAGCTGACCTTCTGAATTGAAAAATCTTCCTATTAGTTTTAGCCTCAGTGCATCTTTTTTCACACTTATATCAATCAAAGCTAAGCCCCCCTCCCCTTTGTTAGCTATTAATGTCCTGCGAGCAATTGAATTCCCCTTTCCTTTCCAGAAGAATGTGGAAATTGCTACATTGAGCGAATTTAGTACCCAAGAGGGCAACTCGCAAGACCCCAAAATGTGGTTAATTTTGGACAGTATCAGGGCGTTAACTACGATTACCTTTCCTTTCAAAGTTAGGCCTCTCGCATACCAAAGGTTGAGTAGATTTTTTATTTTCCCCAAAACCTCTTTCCATGTTCTTTCCATGGCTCTCTTTTCATCTTTCCCTATAAAAATGCCTAATATTTTCCTTTCATTGTCAATTTGTTTGAGTCCCCAGGCATTGCTCGGGATGTCACATTGTTTAAAGACCATGATTTCAGATTTTCCTTCATTTATTTTTGCTCCCGATGCCCTCCCGTAGTTTTTTATGTGTTCTAACGCTCTATCCACACACCCTCTCGTTTTAACGCATATGTTGACATCATCGGCATATTGTACAATTTTAATTGTGTTTCCAACTGGGGTTGAAATTCCTTTTATTTTCCCATCGCTGTTTATTAAGCAGGCCAGGGGTTCTGCCACCAGACTGTATAATAACGCTGATAGTGGGCAGCCCTGTCTTACTGACCTCTTGATCTCAAAGCTGTCTGTCAGGAGGCCGTTGCATTTATCCCTGCTTTTTGCATTCCTGTACAACATTTTGATTCTTTGTATGTACAGAGGCCCAAAACCGTAGCGCTCCAGTACCGCCCACAAGAAGGGATGTTCCACTCTATCAAAGGCTTTTTCTAAATCTACACCCAACATGATCCCTCCCTCACTGTTTAAAGTACTTGTTGTGTCCCTGATGGTGTTGATGGTGTCTGAGATGTCTCTCCCAGGAATACTATAAGCCTGTGTTGTTCCTATTATTGAGTTTATTACCCTTTTTAATCTATTCGCCAGTGTTTTTGCAAAAATGTTGTAGTCCGTATTTAATAAGCTGATTGGTCTGTAATTTCTGAGGTTGGTCCTGTCTCCTTTGTTTTTAAAGATTATGGTTACTATCCCTTCTGTGAACGGTACTGGAGCCTTCTGCTCTGCGTCCATCTGAGTGTAAATTTTGAGCAGGATCGGGGCTAGAGTTTCTTTAAATGTTTGAAAGAATTCTGCAGGTAGACCATCTGCACCTGGGCTTTTGTTTTTAGTCAGTCCGTCTATTGCCTGCTCTACCTCTCCGAGATAGGGCGGCGTGTCACACCACTTACGATCATCTTCCTTGAGTTTGTTACTTATTTTATTTGCTACCTCATTTATTTTACTGTTATCACTTGCTTCGCTCTGAAAAAGTTGTTGGTAATATCCCTGTATGGTAATCATGATCTCTTCTGTTTTTTCTATTATTTCCCCCCTTGAACTTTCTAGCCTGGAGAGGAAAGTTTTGTTTTGGCTTACTTTTTCCAGCCCTAGAAAAAAAGCGGTACACCTTTCTCCCTCGGTTATAAATTTTGCTCTGCTTCTGATTATTGCACCCTTACACCGTTTTCTTTCAATTTCATTTATTTTAGTTTTATATAGCTCATATCTTTCACTATTATAATTGGGGTTTTCTTCACATTTCCGTATTTCATTTTTTAGAAGGGAATTTAAAACAGTCTCTTCTCGTTTATCCTCCCAGTTCTTATTTTTGCTGAAAATGATACACATCTTTTTGATTTTTTCTTTTACTTTCCCCCAGTAGCTACAAATATCATCGACAAAGGCAATGTTTTGTAGCACCTTTACTAGATATTTATTTATTTGTATTTTGAGCACCTCATCTTCTAGATGACTTATATTTAAACACCATGTTCCCCCACCCCTCTTGTTCCCATCACCCCCCACACCTACTGTCATAAAAGCGTGATCGCTCCATTAATTAAAGGAGTATCTACAGGTTGTTATTTCTTTCATCACCCGAGAGGCAACCATGCAATAATCAATCCTGGATTGTTTTAATTTCCCATTCACCGCCTGTCTCCTTGAAAACCCTGTGCCACTTTTGTTGAGAACTCTCCACACATCTATAATATTAGATTCAATTATTATATTTTTTAGGGTGCTTCTGCTCGTATCATTCCTATACACGTTGTTATTTGAAAGGTCTTTTTCCGTCAGGGCTACATTTAAGTCCCCTATTAAAAGGGTTTTTTCATTACACCACTTTGTGAGTTTTTGAAAGAAGCATTTCCTTTCACATTCACCATTAGGTGCATATACATTTATCAACCGGTAACATGAATTAGCAAAACTAAAATCAATGATTTGTAACCTGCCTTCTTTGTCCCTGTGTATTTCTTTTATGTTCTCAAAACAGTTTTGTTTGAAGAGTGCAGCTACACCGCATGAGGTGCAGGTCCCTTCGTTTGAGTAGATTTCTCCCTCTCACTGCTTTTCACAATATTTTACAGAGCTTTCATCCCATCTTGTTTCCTGGAAGCATATTATGTCTGGTTTAAGTTGTTTCAGAATTGAGTCCATTTTTGTTTTATTACGGAGCCCATTCGCATTAAGCGAGTTTATCTGGAAGCCTGTGAAGGTGCACATAAGTATTAGCTGTTGTATATTAATCATCTGTTAGTTTCTACTTTTATTTTTCTTTACTTTGCTCTTTTTCTGCCTCTCGTTTGGCCTTTTCCTTGCTTCCTTAACATTGACAACATCCATCTCTGAGTCTGATCCTTCTTCCGTCAGGGGAGGCTCATTAGCGGCTTTGCGGAGCCGATTTCCAGGCCGTGGAGGGAGCGCGGTGTCCGGCAAGGTGTCTGGCACCGGCACGGTGTCCGGCACCGGCACGGGCACGGGGTCCGGCTCGGTCGCAGGGCTTTGGTGCTCTGAAACTGAAAAATCCGGACATTCCCTCAGAATATGCCCCGGCTGAATACACATCCTACACACTTTAACCTGTTTGTCATGAATGACTCTGAAGTACTCCGCACCCAGAGCTGTATTGAACCGAGCAGAGTAAGGCAAGGACTGGACCTGGTCATTAAATTTTACCTTTAGGAGTCTCGTTCCGTCCGCTATCTTGGTCCCCGGCCACATACGACGTTTTATCTGGGAAACAGCCGACACTCCCCAGCACTGTAGCTTCTCCAGGATCTCCCGGTCTTCGGTGTAGAACGGCAGGTTCAGGAAGGACACCACCAGCTCATCGTTGTTTAGCCCCCTGGCGTGGACCCTCGTCTGTCCGATCTTGAATCCCTCCAGCAGCCTCTCCTTCCCTTTCGGATGGCTCATCGTCATCTCGTACCGGCCTTCTCCGACGCAGCGGCACGCCACCAGTCCACCACACAGCTCACGCACACACTTCATTAACTCCATTGCAGTTATTGCATTCTGTCCTTCCAGCTCCACACTAACTGTGAGCTTTTTATTATATTCACCACTCTCTTTATTGCTTTCAAATTTTCTCATTGCAGTTCTTTGTCCGTTTTCCTGCTCGTTAATCTCTGTGCCGTGCCGTGTCATTTCACCAGTAAAAGCCGTGATAGTCTCCATTCTTTCACCCAAAAGAGAGGGAAAAAAGAGTCCCCCACACAGTGAAACACTGTTGGGGGAAAACAAATGATAAACTAACAAAATTGAGTCCTTTTCTCATGGAAAAACAAAAGAAATAGGAGAAAAAAAAAGGAGTGGAGGGAAAGAACCCTCCACCATGTGCTCTGTCTCACTTCCTGCTTTGGAGTTCAGCTGCAAATCCCACGTGATTTTGATTTGGTCTCGCGTGATTAGAGTGGTGTGGCTGTAATCAACAGATCCTCCCACACATAGTTCTTTAAAATTGGTCAAACATTGAAGTATTTTATCGTACATTTAGAATACAGGTATTGTTTTATTTTTCCTAAGGTGACTAATTTGAAAATCGAAGCAGTTCTCTGAAGAAACAAGAGAATAGCGTAAATGTTGAGTTAATCTTTACCTTCCTTCAGAGAAGTCTGACACATTGGGTGTTAACCGACTTGTCAAGACTCAAATACGAACAACAGTATGTCAATTGCAATATGTCAATGAACCTAAACCAGGTCATTGATTAACTTTTAAAGAAAATGAAAAAGATAATGTGATACTGATTGAATCTATTTTACCATTACCCACCTTTTTGGATCCATCTCTTTAATCTGGCCTTTTTCTCATCTGTTTCTCAACAGAAAAAGTAGCAATGTCCACTGCTTATTGGAGATAGAAGTTAAAGAGCTTACAGCACCTGGCATTCCCAGGCAGTCTCCCATCCAAGTACTAACCAGGCCTAACTCTGCTTAACTTCCGAGATCAGACGTCATCGGGCTTGATAGAGTGCTGTGGCTGTAATCAACATTTCCTCCCACACATGGTTCTTTAAAATCGGTCAAACAATGCAGTATTTTATCGTACATTTAGAATACAGGTATTATTTTATTTTTCCGAAGGAGCCTAATTTGAAAATCGAAGCAGTTCTCTGAAGAAACAAGAGAATAGCGTAAATGTTGAGTTAATTTTTACATTCCTTCACAGAGAAATCTGACACATTGGGTTGTAACCGGCTTGTCAAGACGCAAATACGAACAACAGTATGTCAATTGCAAATTGTCAATGAACCTAAACCAGGTCATTGATTAACTTTTAAAGAAAATGAAAAAGATAATGTGATACTGATTGAATCTAATTCACCTTTACCCACCTTTTTGGATCCATCTCTTTAATCTGGCCTTTTTCTCATATGTTTCTCAACAGAAAAACTAGCAATGTCCACTGCCTATTGGAGATAGAACTTAAAGAGCTTACAGCACCTGGTATTCCCAGGCAGTCTCCCATCCAAGTACTTATCAGGCCCTACTCTGCTTAGCTTCCGAGATCAGACTAGATCGGGCTTGATTAGAGTGGTGTGGCTGTAAGCAACAGATCCTCCCACACATGGTTCTTTAAAATCGGTCAAACATTGCAGTATTTTATCGTACATTTAGAATACAGGTATTATTTTATTTTTCCGAAGGAGCCTAATTTGAAAATAGATGCAGTTCTCTGAAGAAACAAGAGAATAGCGTAAATGTTGAGTTTATTTTTACCTTCCTTCACAGAGAAATCTGACAAATTGGGTTGTAACCGGCTTGCCAAGACTAAAATAAGAACAACAGTATGTCAATTGCAAATTGTCAATGAACCTAAACCAGGTCATTGATTAACTTTTAAAGAAAATTAAAAAGATAATGTGATACTGATTGAATCTATTTTATCATTACCCACCTTTTTGGATCCATCTCTTTAATCTGGCCTTTTTCTCATATTTGTCTCAACAGAAGAAGTAGCAATGTCCACTGCCTATTGGAGATAGAAGTTAAAGAGCTTACAGCACCTGGCATTATCAGGCAGTCTCCCATCCAAGTACTAATCAGGCCCGACTCTGCTTAGCTTCTGAGATCAGACGTCATTGGACTTGATTATAGTGGTCTGGCCGTAAGCAACATTGCCTCCCACACATGGTTCTTTAAAATCGGTCAAACATTGCAGTATTTTATCGTACATTTAGAATACAGGTATTATTTTATTTTTCCGAAGGAGCCTAATTTGAAAATTGAAGCAGTTCTCTGAAGAAAGAAGAGAATAAAGTAAATGTTGAGTTAATTTTTACATTCCTTCACAGAGAAATCTGACACATTGGGTTGTAACCGGCTTGCCAAGACTCAAATACGAACAACAGTATGTCAATTGCAAAATGTCAACGAAATTTTCAAATCGGTCAAACATTGCAGTATTTTATCGTACATTTAGAATACAGGTATTATTTTATTTTTCCGAAAGAAACCAATTTGAAAATTGAAGCAGTTCTGTGAAGAAACAAGAGAATAGAGTAAATGTTGAGTTCATTTTTACGTTCCTTGACAGAGAAATCTGACACATTGGTTTGTAACCGACTTGTCAAGACTCAAATACGAACAACAGTATGTCAATTGCAATATGTCAATGAACCTAAACCAGGTCCTTGATTAACTTTTAAAGAAAATGAAAAGGATAATATGATACTGATTGGATCTATTTCACCTTTACCCACCTTTTTGGATCCATCTCTTTAATCTGGCCTTTTTCTCATATTTCTTTCAACAGAAAAAGTAGCAATGTCCGCTGCCTATTGGAGATAGAAGTTAAAGAGCTTACAGCACCTGGTATTCCAAGGCAGTCTCCCATCCAAGTACTAACCAGGCCCTACTCTGCTTAACTTCCGAGATCAGACGTCATCGGGGTTGATTAGAGTGGTGTGGCTGTAAGCAACATTTCCTCCCACACATGGTTCTTTAAAATCGGTCAAACAATGCAGTATTTTATCGTACATTTAGAATACAGGTATTATTTTATTTTTCCGAAAGAAACCAATTTGAAAATTGAAGCAGTTCTGTGAAGAAACAAGAGAATAGAGTAAATGTTGAGTTCATTTTTACGTTCCTTCACAGATAAATCTGACACATTGGTTTGTAACCGACTTGTCAAGACTCAAATACGAACAACAGTATGTCAATTGCAATATGTCAATGAACCTAAACCAGGTCCTTGATTAACTTTTAAAGAAAATGAAAAGGATAATATGATACTGATTGAATCTATTTCACCTTTACCCACCATTTTGGATCCATCTCTTTAATCTGGCCTTTTTCTCATATTTGTCTCAACAGAAAAAGTAGCAATATCCACTGTCTATTGGAGATAGAAGTTAAAGAGCTCACAGCACCTGGTATTCCCAGGGAGTCTCCCATCCAAGTACTAACCAGGCCCTACTCTGCTTAGCTTCCGAGATCAGACGAGATCGGGCTTGATTAGAGTGGTGTGGCCATAAGCAACAGATCCTCCCACACATGGTTCTTTAAAATTGGTCAAACATTGAAGTATTTTATCGTACATTTAGAATACAGGTATTGTTTTATTTTTCCTAAGGTGCCTAATTTGAAAATCGAAGCAGTTCTCTGAAGAAACAAGAGAATAGCGTAAATGTTGAGTTAATCTTTACCTTCCTTCAGAGAAGTCTGACACATTGGGTGTTAACCGACTTGTCAAGACTCAAATACGAACAACAGTATGTCAATTGCAATATGTCAATGAACCTAAACTAGGTCATTGATTAACTTTTAAAGAAAATGAAAAGGATAATATGATACTGATTGGATCTATTTCACCTTTACCCACCTTTTTGGATCCATCTCTTTAATCTGGCCTTTTTCTCATATTTCTTTCAACAGAAAAAGTAGCAATGTCCACTGCCTATTGGAGATAGAAGTTAAAGAGCTTACAGCACCTGGTATTCCAAGGCAGTCTCCAATCCAAGTACTAACCAGGCCCTACTCTGCTTAACTTCCGAGATCAGACGTCATCGGGCTTGATTAGAGTGTTGTGGCTGTAAGCAACATTTCCTCCCACACATGGTTCTTTAAAATCGGTCAAACAATGCAGTATTTTATCGTAAATTTAGAATACAGGTATTATTTTATTTTTCCGAAGGAGCCTAATTTGAAAATTGAAGCAGTTCTCTGAAGAAACAAGAGAATAAAGTAAATGTTGAGTTAATTTTTACCTTCCTTCACAGAGAAATCGGACAAATTGGGTTGTAACCGGCTTGCCAAGATTCAAATACAAACAACAGTATGTCAATTGCAAATTGTCAACGAACCTAAACCAGGTCATTGATTAACTTTTAGAGAAAATGAAAAAGATAATACGATATTGATTGAATCTATTTCACCTTTACCCACCTTTTTGGATCCATCTCTTTAATCTGGCCTTTTTCTCATATTTGTCTCAACAGAAAAAGTAGCAATGTCCACTGCCTATTGGAGATAAAAGTTAAAGAGCTTACATCACCTGGTATTCCCAGGCAGTCTTCCATCCAAGTACTAATCAGGCCCTACTCTGCTTAGCTTCCGAGATCAGACGAGATCGGGCTTGATTAGAGTGGTGTGGCCGTAAGCAACAGATCATCCCACACACGGTTCTTTCAAATCGGTCAAACATTGCAGTATTTTATCGTACATTTAGAATACAGGTATTGTTTTATTTTTCCGAAGGAGCCTAATTTGAAAATCGAAGCAATTCTCTGAAGAAACAAGAGAATAGTGTAAATGTTGAGTTAATCTTTATCTTCCTTCAGAGAAATCTGACACATTGGGTGTTAACCGGCTTGCCAAGACTCAAATATGAACAACAGTATGTCAATTGCAAATTGTCAATGAACCTAAACCAGGTCATTGATTAACTTTTAAAGAAAATGAAAAAGATAATGTGATACTGATTGAATCTATTTTACCATTACCCACCTTTTTGGATCCATCTCTTTAATCTGGCCTTTTTCTCATAATTTTCTCAACAGAAAAAGTAGCAATGTCCACTGCCTATTGGAGATAGAAGTTAAAGAGCTTACAGCACCTGGTATTCCAAGGCAGTCTCCCATCCAAGTACTAATCAGGCCCTACTCTGCTTAGCTTCCGAGATCAGACTAGATCGGGCTTGATTAGAGTGGTGTGGCTGTAAGCAACAGATCCTCCCACACATGGTTCTTTAAAATCGGTCAAACATTGCAGTATTTTATCGTACATTTAGAATACAGGTATTATTTCATTTTTCCGAAGGAGCCTAATTTGAAAATAGATGCAGTTCTCTGAAGAAACAAGAGAATAGCGTAAATGTTGAGTTTATTTTTACATTCCTTCACAGAGAAATCTGACAAATTGGGTTGTAACCGGCTTGCCAAGACTCAAATACGAACAACAGTATGTCAATTGCAAATTGTCAACGAACCTAAACCAGGTCATTGATTAACTTTTAAAGAAAATTAAAAAGATAATGTGATACTGATTGAATCTATTTTACCATTACCCACCTTTTTGGATCCATCTCTTTAATCTGGCCTTTTTCTCATCTTTGTCTCAACAGAAGAAGTAGCAATGTCCACTGCCTATTGGAGATAGAAGTTAAAGAGCTTACAGCACCTGCCATTATCAGGCAGTCTCCCATCCAAGTACTAATCAGGCCCGACTCTGCTTAGCTTCTGAGATCAGACGTCATTGGACTTGATTATAGTGGTCTGGCCGTAAGCAACATTGCCTCCCACACATGGTTCTTTAAAATCGGTCAAACATTGCAGTATTTTATCGTACATTTAGAATACAGGTATTGTTTTATTTTTCCTAAGGTGCCTAATTTGAAAATCGAAGCAGTTCTCTGAAGAAACAAGAGAATAGCGTAAATGTTGAGTTAATCTTTACCTTCCTTCAGAGAAGTCTGACACATTGGGTGTTAACCGACTTGTCAAGACTCAAATACGAACAACAGTATGTCAATTGCAATATGTCAATGAACCTAAACCAGATCATTGATTAACTTTTAAAGAAAATGAAAAGGATAATATGATACTGATTGGATCTATTTCACCTTTACCCACCTTTTTGGATCCATCTCTTTAATCTGGCCTTTTTCTCATATTTCTTTCAACAGAAAAAGTAGCAATGTCCACTGCCAAATTTAGATAGAAGTTAAAGAGCTTACAGCACCTGGTATTCCAAGGCAGTCTCCCATCCAAGTAGGCAGTCTCCCATCCAAGTACTAACCAGGCCCTACTCTGCTTAACTTCCGAGATCAGACGTCATCGGGCTTGATTAGAGTGTTGTGGCTGTAAGCAACATTTCCTCCCACACATGGTTCTTTAAAATCGGTCAAACAATGCAGTATTTTATCGTAAATTTAGAATACAGGTATTATTTTATTTTTCCGAAGGAGCCTAATTTGAAAATTAGCAGTTCTCTGAAGAAACAAGAGAATAAAGTAAATGTTGAGTTAATTTTTACATTCCTTCAGAGAAATCTGACACATTGGGTTGTAACCGGCTTGCCAAGACTCAAATACGAACAACAGTATGTCAATTGCAAATTGTCAATGAACCTAAACCAGGTCATTGATTAACTTTTAAAGAAAATGAAAAAGATAATGTGATACTGATTGAATCTATTTCACCTTTACCCACCTTTTTGGATCCATCTCTTTAATCTGGCCTTTTTCTCATATGTTTCTTAACAGAAAAACTAGCAATGTCCACTGCCTATTGGAGATAGAAGTTAAAGACATTACAGCACCTGGTATTCCCAGGCAGTCTCCAATCCAAGTACTAATCAGGCCCTACTCTGCTTAGCTTCCGAGATCAGACGAGATCGGGCTTGATTAGAGTGGTGTGGCCGTAAGCAACAGATCATCCCACACATGGTTCTTTAAAATCGGTCAAACATTGCAGTATTTTATCGTACATTTAGAATACAGGTATTGTTTTATTTTTCCGAAGGAGCCTAATTTGAAAATCGAAGCAATTCTCTGAAGAAACAAGAGAATAGCGTAAATGTTGAGTTAATGTTTATCTTCCTTCAGAGAAATCTGACACATTGGGTGTTAACCGGCTTGCCAAGACTCAAATATGAACAACAGTATGTCAATTGCAATATGTCAATGAACCTAAACCAGGTCATTGATTAACTTTTAAAGAAAATGAAAAGGATAATATGATACTGATTGGATCTATTTCACCTTTACCCACCTTTTTGGATCCATTTCTTTAATCTGGCCTTTTTCTCATATTTCTTTCAAAAAAAAAAGTAGCAATGTCCACTGCCTATTGGAGATAGAAGTTAAAGAGCTTACAGCACCTGGTATTCCAAGGCAGTCTCCCATCCAAGTACTAATCAGGCCCTACTCTGCTTAGCTTCCGAGATCAGACTAGATCGGGCTTGATTAGAGTGGTGTGGCTGTAAGCAACAGATCCTCCCACACATGGTTCTTTAAAATCGGTCAAACATTGCAGTATTTTATCGTACATTTAGAATACAGGTATTATTTCATTTTTCCGAAGGAGCCTAATTTGAAAATAGATGCAGTTCTCTGAAGAAACAAGAGAATAGCGTAAATGTTGAGTTTATTTTTACCTTCCTTCACAGAGAAATCTGACAAATTGGGTTGTAACCGGCTTGCCAAGACTAAAATAAGAACAACAGTATGTCAATTGCAAATTGTCAATGAACCTAAACCAGGTCATTGATTAACTTTTAAAGAAAATGAAAAAGATAATGTGATACTGATTGAATCTATTTTACCATTACCCACCTTTTTGGATCCATCTCTTTAATCTGGCCTTTTTCTCATATTTGTCTCAACAGAAAAAGTAGCAATGTCCACTGCCTATTGGAGATAGAAGTTAAAGAGCTTACAGCACCTGCCATTATCAGGCAGTCTCCCATCCAAGTACTAATCAGGCCCGACTCTGCTTAGCTTCTGAGATCAGACGTCATTGGACTTGATTATAGTGGTCTGGCCGTAAGCAACATTGCCTCCCACACATGGTTCTTTAAAATCGGTCAAACATTGCAGTATTTTATCGTACATTTAGAATACAGGTATTATTTTATTTTTCCGAAGGAGCCTAATTTGAAAATTGAAGCAGTTCTCTGAAGAAACAAGAGAATAAAGTAAATGTTGAGTTAATTTTTACATTCCTTCACAGAGAAATCTGACACATTGGGTTGTAACCGGCTTGCCAAGACTCAAATACGAACAACAGTATGTCAATTGCAAAATGTCAACGAAATTTTCAAATCGGTCAAACATTGCAGTATTTTATCGTACATTTAGAATACAGGTATTATATCATTTTTCCGAAGGAGCCCAATTTGAAAATCAAAGCAGTTCTCTGAAGAAACAAGAGAATAGAGTAAATGTTGAGTTCATTTTTACCTTCCTTCACAGAGAAATCTGACACATTGGGTTGTAACCGGCTTGCCAAGACTCAAATAAGAACAACAGTATGTCAATTGCAAATTGTCAACAAAATTGTCAAATCGGTCAAACATTGCAGCATTTTATCGTACATTTAGAATACAGGTATCATTTTATTTTTCCGAAGGAGCCCAATTTGAAAATCGAAGCAGTTCTCTGAAGAAAAGAGAGAATAGAGTAAATGTTGAGTTCATTTTTACGTTCCTTCACAGAGAAATCTGACACATTGGTTTGTAACCGACTTGTCAAGACTCAAATACGAACAACAGTATGTCAATTGCAATATGTCAATGAACCTAAACCAGGTCCTTGATTAACTTTTAAAGAAAATGAAAAGGATAATATGATACTGATTGAATCTATTTCACCTTTACCCACCTTTTTGGATCCATCTCTTTAATCTGGCCTTTTTCTCATATTTGTCTCAACAGAAAAAGTAGCAATATCTACTGTCTATTGGAGATAGAAGTTAAAGAGCTTACAGCACCTGGTATTCCAGGGAGTCTCCCATCCAAGTACTAACCAGGCCCTACTCTGCTTAGCTTCCGAGATCAGACGAGATCGGGCTTGATTAGAGTGGTGTGGCCGTAAGCAACAGATCCTCCCACACATGGTTCTTTAAAATTGGTCAAACATTGAAGTATTTTATCGTACATTTAGAATACAGGTATTGTTTTATTTTTCCTAAGGTGCCTAATTTGAAAATCGAAGCAGTTCTCTGAAGAAACAAGAGAATAGCGTAAATGTTGAGTTAATCTTTACCTTCCTTCAGAGAAGTCTGACACATTGGGTGTTAACCGACTTGTCAAGACTCAAATACGAACAACAGTATGTCAATTGCAATATGTCAATGAACCTAAACTAGGTCATTGATTAACTTTTAAAGAAAATGAAAAGGATAATATGATACTGATTGGATCTATTTCACCTTTACCCACCTTTTTTGATCCATCTCTTTAATCTGGCCTTTTTCTCATATTTCTTTCAACAGAAAAAGTAGCAATGTCCACTGCCTATTGGAGATAGAAGTTAAAGAGCTTACAGCACCTGGTATTCCCAGGCAGTCTCCCATCCAAGTACTAACCAGGCCCTACTCTGCTTAACTTCCGAGATCAGACGTCATCGGGCTTGATTAGAGTGGTGTGGCTGTAAGCAACATTTCCTCCCACACATGGTTCTTTAAAATCGGTCAAACAATGCATTATTTTATCGTACATTTAGAATACAGGTATTATTTTATTTTTCCGAAGGAGCCTAATTTGAAAATTGAAGCAGTTCTCTGAAGAAACAAGAAATGTTGAGTTAATTTTTACATTCTCAGAGAAATCTGACACATTGTTGTAAGGTAAGACTCAAATACGAACAACAGTATGTCAATTGCAAATTGTCAATGAACCTAAACCAGGTCATTGATTAACTTTTAAAGAAAATGAAAAAGATAATGTGATACTGATTGAATCTATTTTACCATTACCCACCTTTTTGGATCCATCTCTTTAATCTGGCCTTTTTCTCATATTTTTCTCAACAGAAAAAGTAGCAATGTCCACTGCCTATTGGAGATAGAAGTTAAAGAGCTTACAGCACCTGGTATTCCCAGGCAGTCTCCCATCCAAGTACTAATCAGGCACTACTCTGCTTAGCTTCCGAGATCAGACGAGATCGGGCTTGATTAGAGTGGTGTGGCCGTAAGCAACAGATCACCCCACACATGGTTCTTTAAAATCGGTCAAACATTGCAGTATTTTATCGTACATTTAGAATACAGGTATTATTTTATTTTTCCGAAGGAGCCTAATTTGAAAATTGAAGCAGTTCTCTGAAGAAACAAGAGAATAAAGTAAATGTTGAGTTAATTTTTACATTCCTTCACAGAGAAATCTGACACATTGGGTTGTAACCGGCTTGCCAAGACTCAAATACGAACAACAGTATGTCAATTGCAAATTGTCAACGAAATTTTCAAATCGGTCAAACATTGCAGTATTTTATCGTACATTTAGAATACAGGTATTATTTTATTTTTCCGAAAGAAACCAATTTGAAAATTGAAGCAGTTCTGTGAAGAAACAAGAGAATAGAGTAAATGTTGAGTTCATTTTTACGTTCCTTCACAGAGAAATCTGACACATTGGTTTGTAACCGACTTGTCAAGACTCAAATACGAACAACAGTATGTCAATTGCAATATGTCAATGAACCTAAACCAGGTCATTGATTAACTTTTAAAGAAAATGAAAAGGATAATATGATACTGATTGAATCTATTTCACCTTTACCCACCTTTTTGGATCCATCTCTTTAATCTGGCCTTTTTCTCATATTTGTCTCAACAGAAAAAGTAGCAATGTCCACTGCCTATTGGAGATAGAAGTTAAAGAGCTTACAGCACCTGGTATTCCCAGGCAGTCTCCCATCCAAGTACTAAC
>JACSYO010001750.1:347500-353605 GCA_016806645.1 Ophiodon elongatus | reverse complement strand
TATATATTGCAACGTCTTACGGCAGTCGCAGCCACACAGTCAAAATTTCTTTTAAATTTTCTAGTTGCTTCTATTGTTTCTGTTTTTACCATATGCCTTGAGTACCAAGTACCAAGTGCCTTGAGTACCTTTTAAAGTGCTATACAAATAGAGGCACTTGTACTCTATTTTCTGTTACATATTCTCCATTACATTTCAGAGGAAGATATTGTACTTTTAACTCCAATACATTTTTTAAACAAATATAGTCCGGATGCTATAGATTAAGATTTTACATAAAAAAAACTATAACTGTAAAATGTACTATGTTTTTTGAAAAGTTTTATCAAGCTTTTGGGTTTGTGACCCCTTACAAACAGTCTGGTTGGTACCCCCTTGTCATGTTACAGTGACTTCACCTCTAATTTTCTCATGGTTTCATTGAAATAATTGGTTGAGGCCCAAAGCGGTAACATTATCCAGTATGTCACAAAAGTACAGATGAGAAAAAAGTCTGACATATGGATAACTATTTGCATAGCAATACTGCTTTTCCTTATTTCCAATGTCATGAATTGTCTTAAATTCTCTCCACAACACAGATCCATCCTTCATATGAAATCTTTCATTAAAAAAAATATTGATATTCAAGAGGAGCATGTGCCTAGAAGTTTGTAATATTTACTTTTCTAAGCTTCAAAAATTGTTATTCATTGCATGGCTGTCATTCATGAACTGCCTATGCCCAGGGCCAAAACACAATAATCATGCACATCCTATTTTAGATATACAAAAGCTTGAGTTCTCTGCAATGAAATGGCTTTTTGTTTGAATCTTCAGTACAAAGAGTGTGCTTTGCTGAATTGCTCTAAAGACATATATGTTCATTTGGACCATTGTTTCCACTAATGCAGAAGCAGAGAGAAAGATATGAATGCCATGGAGCACCGCAGTTAGAACCAATGGTAGGCCAAAGATTGAGGGTGAGCCTTGGAAAACCGGTTGAATACATTCAGCAGCTTGGATCAACTTTCTATTTGAATCTGGATCAATCCCATAATGATAATGTGCTCCCAACAGCCTGATATGGTACTCTTGCTTACTAATGCTTTGCTGTGTGTGGGTGTGTCTTTCAGGAGCTGCTCTCTGCCAGAGTGATCCCATGCAAACAATCACCTAAACAATCAAGCCAGTTGGGATTCCTATTTTAGCCTTAGTCTTCCCTCAAACCTTTGCTAGATTGTCTTGTGTTCATGCCAAGCTCTAAAGCCACTTCAACAAGTCTGGTTTCCATGACCTGTTAGTGACCTGTTGCCCTGTTTTCTAGACCTGTCGTTTCCAAAGACGAGGTCAGGACCCACAGGTAGCTCCCAGGAGATTGGCTTTGGGTCGCCATAGTATTTAACATGTATATCTGCAGTACATTGTTGAGCAACGTAAGAGAGCCTGAATTTTCATATTCTTCCTACTTTTAACATTGAATCTCATATAAAAAAAGGCCAGCGTACATTCTGTTTGTAAGAGGACATGAAAGGAATAAGATAACCAGGGGTGTAACCAGTGAATATGCTGGGAACCCACAAGGCCTGTCTCAGGTGAATCAAGACATGTTGTCTCTCTGATTCTGTCCATGCCCCAACCACTCACTTGCAGCAGTTCAGATTGGAGGCTCCTGCAGTCCCTGCTGTACCTGGCATCTTCCTTCCAATGCAGCCATCTGCAGTGCCAGGGAACCCAAACTGCACACTTCAGCCATATCCATTCTGTTTTGTATTTGTGTCTAGAGCTACAGACCTCAACTTTTCCCACTAAGCATTCATGTTTGGCCTTTGTTATCATATTAGTCACTGGCAAGGCCAGAGAGTGGGGAACCGATAAAATTATTTATTGTCCTCCATTAAAGAAAATTTGTTTTCACAGCCTGTACACACGTAAGAACAATTAAATAATATAATTTACAAAACCAAAGCCACAAGGAACACAATATAGTCAGACGAACATGAGTCCATTGTTATTGCTACAGTTTGTTGAGGATAGTGAAGGCGGAGAGCAAAAAACTGAGTGACGCATGCTTTTGTGTGTGATTTTAAGGAGTTTGTTCCTGTTGGTCACAGGCCCCCTAAGTGTCTGGGCTGAGCTCTTGGACATTGACTTGAGTGCTAAGTGCCTGTGCTTGTTCTAGGGACATGGCTCCAAGTTATCTTGCTATCCAGGGGGGTCCGGACATAGGCGTTCATCAGCAGTGCTTTGGGTGGCCCTCCATGAAGGAGGAAGTGGAACATGTTGTGGCTCCCTGTGACAAGGGGGTCCTGGAACAAGACCACATTTGTAGGTCTCCACCCAGAATCGACTGCATTTCGTCTGTCACAGAAGGCCCATGATTTTATTTCAAGACAGATCAAGACAACAACTGTGGGGATATCACAAAATGTGCCATATTTATTGCTTAACACTATTTATGTGTTTGCTTATAGAAAGCAAAGGGAAATACCTAGAAATTAAGTTCAGTGGCAATAAAAAAGGTAATTATTTTGTTTTCTGTGGAATGTGGACCCATCATATCTACTTGAGGAGTGCCTATAGTTTGCATGTTCCACATGTTGTCTTAAGTGTGTCATGCAGTGGTCTTGGTCTTCACTTACTCAAGGTTGGTTGCTTCTCGCAACCCACTCAACCCGTCTTCACACTGTCTTATTTATGATTTTTTGTAGTCTCATTGCCATTCATATCTGTACAACAAATGTGTATATGATTAGATTGTTTACAAGAGCACAGAGTTCTTCACAATACCTCTAATTAAAAAAATGCAAAGTCAAATTTTCTTTCAAATGATGATTCTACTTATTAGGTCACAGCCAGAAAAATGGACACGCAGGGAAAAAGTAAAAAATCATGGATATATCCTTAATTTGTATATAGGAACATGACTCCCTTTCTCACTCTGCTTCTCAAGTATTTTCTGAGCAGACTTTGGTCCGTCTGCTGTCTCTATGACCAGTGGCCTGTCAATTAAATGTAACTATCACAAAAGATTGTCTCCCTGTTGCTCCTGTAATACACTGCATGGAACTAAATGTATTTATCTGCCACCTGAAAGAACATCACAGCACACTACCTGGCTGAATACACAGAAAGCCAGAGAATGAGCAAGGAAGACAAACTTGAAATGCTTTAAATATTCATATTGATAATTTTGGCAAACAAAAACTGTTCTTAGCTAGTCGATTCTTCGAGTTCTCCTAGCCCTGACAGCAAGCTAAAAGTTAATTTTAGTCATCATACACTCCCACACAATGGTGCCAGTATAGTGCTTGAATGTGTTACATAACATAAATCCATGAAATATATGATATGTTCCTGGCTTGGACAGGAAATCAATACAAGCTCAATAATTATTATTTGAAGGAAAAATCGTGATTTTATTAACATAAAAACAAAGAGCACTTTTCATGATTTTGCATGTTTACTGTTAAAAGTAATGATTCTTTACATATAAGATTGTTCATGCAGACTGTTATATCTCATTTCAGAATGAGGCTGGAATATTCCATTTAGGTAATTCAGCCTTAACAGGAATGCAAAGAGGGTTTTATCTTACCCCATATGGAATGCAAATGTACATTATTTATCTTGGAAATGCATTAATAAATCAAGGCCTCCAGTGGAAGTGTGCGTGTGTGTGATTACAGAGAATGAATGGTTGCAGGGGAACTGAAAGGAAAGGCCAACTGCTGTGAGAAGCGTGTGCCGATGTTGGTACAGTATATGCATTCAGTGTGTGCATTGGTGTGTGTGTGTAACTACGCGTGGACTCTTTCAAAATTAGCATCCAGCCTGTGTTTTTCAAGCAAGCAGTTTAGAGTCTGCATAAATGTGTTGTTTTTGACAATTTTTATTTCAGCCCTTTCAAAGTGTCCAATCCAACCATCAAACACCCCTGCCCAACAAAATAAAAATAAATAAAAACCGACAACAATGTACATTATATTGAAGGATAACAACAGAGCGTCTTCAGAGCAGCCAAAAAAAAGTTTGTACTCCACTTGTGTTCTGTGATAAATAAGAGAAAACATCCCATTCACAATTACAACACATTGAATACATACAAATGGTCCTCTGTATCAGAAATCAATGTATGGACGCTCCCATTAGTAGCTGTATGCAACTAACTTCAATGTAAAAGTAAGAGCATATGACATAGTATGAAGTGCCAGATTCTGCTTGGATAAGGCGGGAGGTGTGGTGGATGAGTAAAACAATCACATGACTTACATCCAGGAGACTAGTGTTCATGCCATGTAAAAGTAAATGTCGACATTTTGTCATGTGATTCGTTAGTCAGGGCAATCAGTAGTGACTTATTTGTCACTTGCTGGTTACATGAGTGATTATTAACTTAGTTGTGACCAGGCGGCAACCTCCGGTTCTGTCGAGGGAAGCCAATGCGAAAGTGTCTTAAAACTTACATTCTCTCTGCTGACCACCAGAGGGTGAGCCCTCTGGTTGTATAGAAGTCTATGAGAAAATAACTCTACTTCTCTCGATGTATTCCCTTAGTAAACATTGTAAACATGAGTTTATGGTCTCAATCTCTAGTTTCAAGTCGTCTTCAATACAGCATGGTGTTCATTTAGTGAATTATGGTCCATTTGGAGTCAAACAGACCATAAAGCAGGGTATGCTTTAGGGCGGGGCTACAAGCTGATTGACACAGTACACACTACGTCACTCCCCCGCATTTCAAATATGGTAACATCAGTTCATTGGTTGCGGAAAAAAAACATAGTGACAGTTGTAATCCAAGATGGATGGCTTTAAAACGGCAGTCCACAAACCAATGGGTGACGTCGCCATGACTACGTCTACTTCTTATACAGTCTATGGTTGGGACATGAGGAGTTGGTAAGTCAAGTTAATGTCAACCACGGTCTTTTTCTAAACCTAACTAAGTGTTTTTGCTGTCTAAACCTAACTTCCTATGAAGTTTGTTTTTATATTTTTCATGTAACAAGTGTATATTGACAAGCCGTTCCAACACGTTGAAAACCGTGCCATGCCAATGGGCTCTGACCAAGCGTCGGTCTTCGGCGAGTGAGAACGATTATAGTTCTTCCAATATACCACACACGCATCACAGAAGGTGTCAGTGATGATTATGATTTCTTTATTAATTTCTTTATTTTTTATGAAGCAGTACAGGAGTTGAAGCAGTGGCGCTGTGTGTTTAACCAATTAGCAAAACCCCACACTAAAGGTTCTTGTATTTTCAGACACCATGTCAGTAAAATGGAGAGCAAGCCTCTGCTCTAGTAAATGTGCAGGAATACTTTTCCCTCAACACTACATACTACAACTGATGTTAAAAAACCCTTTTCCCTTATTATTGATTCAGAGAACAACGTATCCTGAAAGCAAAGTTGTGGCGACGACTCGTGACGTTGCCGTGACGCCATCTGCCAGAGATCACCAAACTGGTCAGCAAACAAGTAAAATTTTGTCCTTGCATCAAGTTACTCATTGAATTAATAGTAATTATGTGACAGTAAATATGATAATTTACAGGTGAAAGCGTGACTAATGCCAGCTAAAAATGAGAAGCTGCCAGCTGAATGTTTTATATATTGCTACTCTTTGTTAATGAGGCAAGAGTAGAGTCGTAGCTAGCAGTATTTTGCTAACCTGGACCATGAGGTTCTAATTCAAATTTTCTCTCCCTTGTACGGGTGAAATGCTTGCACTATAAGCCATCGTAAAGAAGAGCAGTGCTGAAACATTAGAAGGATGAGAAAAAACAGCAGAGCACGGTGAAGAAAGATTCAGTATTTGACTGGCTTTATTTTAAGATTCCAATCTTTGAATATGCACTTATCTGCTCGGCTCGGAACATCTCACCTCAGTTTACACAGTTGCCACACATGGCAACAACCTTTCAATTCAATTCAATTTAATTTATTTTACATAGCCCAAAATCACAAATTACAAATTTGCCTTAGAGGACTTTACAATCTGTACACATACAACATCCTCTGACCGTTGACCCTCACGTCGGCACAGGAAAAACTCTCCTTCAGGAGAGCGACAACATATGTTCTTAAATAATCAATTATATTAGTGAGGTGAGTTCCT
>JACSYO010001750.1:307500-342500 GCA_016806645.1 Ophiodon elongatus | reverse complement strand
TCTTTATTAATTAGAGCTCTCTTATTTCTATCCCTCTCTCCATTTATGTTTAATGAGCCCACCCTCAGCCTTCTGATTAAAGAGGAAAAGGAAAAAAGAACAGAGAAGATCAGTAGCAGGAGGTAAGTCATAAAAAAACCTGTGCTGGCCACACTAAAGTTTACGTTTTAGATTTATTTATTGCAGTACCATGTTTCTTTAGCTTGTATTCAGTGCACCAAAACATCTAAAACCTCTGCAAAAGCAGGACAGATGAACTCATCAGAACTTGTCCTAAGTCATTTTGAACATTTACTGACTTTCCAGAGCTCTCGCTTAAAAAGTAATTGATCACTCTTCAGACTCTGAACTTAAATCATCGTCCTCCTTATCACTCACTTTTTGACTGTAGAATGAAAGCTGTTCATCTGTTGCACTGTCCTCCATGACCTGGTCTGCCACATCAGTGATATCTGCATTAGTGACGCTGTCAGTGGACCTGATGTAACATCCAGATCTTCTGCGTAGTTTTTGTCACTGTTAGGTTGTCTGTGTTTTTCTGTCACTCACCATGTCTCTCGTTTCAGATACCTCCCTCTCCCTCCTCGTGTATCCTCCTCCTGTGTGATTGCAAGCCCGAGGGTCGGTGCCCGACTTGCTTGTGAACTACTGCTAAGGTTTGAGCTTAGACAACATGGTTACCAAACATGGCCGACATGAATCTTAGTTTTAGGCCATACGTGATACCACCCACTTGAAGCATTTCAGACATTAGAAAAAGCAAGAACCTTGAAATTTGGCAGAGACTAAAATGGGGTCGGCAATGACCTGAGAATTTATGATTGAGCGCAGCGGAATAAAGTGTAAGACACAACCCCGACCACCAGTTATATGCAATTGCTTACCAGACTGTTAAGGCTTTAGATACTTTTGACCTCCGATGATGGCAGAGACATCGGGGTGCACATAGGAGGCATAAGCTGAGGATGACCAACGCCCTAGTTGTTGTAGGGAAGCAGTAGATTGACATTTTATAGCTGCAGAATAATGCTTTGGGGTAGGTTGGATTTCAGAAGACCCTGCTCTAAATGATGGCTAAACCAGGACTTGGACATGGGATTACTGTTGGGGGTTAGAAACAGAGGGGCACGAGGGTCGGTGCCTTACCTGTTTTTTAAATAATTACACATAGATTTAAAAGGGCAGAATTGAGAATCCATGCGAACGATAATTACTACACAACCACCTCCAGTTTTGGAGTGTTTGAGAAAAAGACTCAGGGTGAAAAGTTACGTCTGACAAGGTAATGTCCTTCTATGTAGGAAGGGGAAACTTTTGAAATACCTTTAAGTAACAGCTTGATAGCTGCGTTAGAAAGAAATCTAGGGAAAGAAGCATTGAAGCATCAGGCGTTAAACTGGATCCCGGAAACCAGACCTCTAATATACTGAGGCTCGAAGAAACGCACGTCCATTCAATGACAAATAAATGCACAAACAGCACTGATTGTTCCAGGTTTTAGTGGTATTTTCGGGGAAATGCAAACGTTTTCTAGGCAAAATCCTAGGATTTCAGACTGGACACTGCTCGGCCTTTTGCATATAGAACCTTGCGGTTTCTAGGTAAGACTGCAGGGTTAACGGTTAGAGAGTAACGGCTGTAGGAGATGGGCTGGCTTCTGGGCAAAGACTCTTAAATACCTGGAATTTAAAACGGGATGAAGAATCAGTGATGACATTAATATGACCTGGTACAAAACAAGCAGTTATGACGTTTTGAGTGACGGATAGCCATGAAAGGCTGGATGAGCAGCCTTGGTTGATTATGACTGACTGCTTGGTTGCGCACTGGACTGCGATGCGTTTGCGTCTCTAGAGCTTCCCCCATATGTGACATGTTACTGTGATAAGATAGATTTCGAACAGTGCGGCGGATGAATTGAGCTTAGGGAAAGAATGAGGCCAGCTGCTTGCGAACCATTGACCATGTAAATACCCACCGAAACCCACAGAAGGTGCAGCATCAGTGAAACTTTAGAGAGTCAGAGGAATGAACCACGTCATCATAGAAGAATGTTACCCCGTTCCAATGCCTGAGCAACCAAGACCAGAAATTCAGATCGGAGCGGGAAAGCAATTCCTGCTTTGTTATTACTTTTGATGTTGTATAAGACTAAGTAATGTCGCAAATGTGCTTGAGTTTAAATACCTTGTATTTGCACTCGACTATCTGGTCTTCTGATACAGGTACAAGTACTCCCCTACCTACTTGCCCACATCTATGGTCTCAGAAAAAAGATAACCCTTACCTGGCCATGCAGAAACAACAAAAGGGAAAAAACAAGTTAGAAATGGGGAAACAGGAGTGACTTTACATCCTTTTGATTCTGTGAAATGAAAGAACACACAGAGTTTGGTATGAAAAGATACAGAGAAAATAAGTGTGTGGCAACAGTGCAGCATAGGTATCCCTATCGGGCATTTGGAGGAAACCAGCTGAAATATAATGTCCTGTTGGAATAAAAAAGATTAATGGCCTTACTCACCTCATGAAGAAGCCGCCTATTGTGCTCATTGCCTCGAATTAAATATGGTTTAGGGTTCCAACCTGAACTTCATTACTGAGTGTCTCACTGATTGGAAGATCGCTATTGGTGAAAAGAGAGGTTTTATCCCAAGGCATAGCTTGACACTGGGGCATCAAAGACCCACTGAACTGGCAGATAATTACCGTCTGTAGTCCAAGAAAACAAAAAGAACATTGGCTCAGTTATTAGTCTAAATGTAATTAAAAGGTCTCTCATCCATCAATTGACATTCCGGAGCTGATGGGAAAGGGAAAGTAAGAATGAACTTTGCACACTTTGTCAGTTGGAAATCAGAATTTAATTCCACCTAAAATAGCATCTGCAGAATGGAAAGTACCTTTCCACCCAAAAACAGAATTAGTTAATAGAATGCTATGCAAAGGAAGAGGAAACCCTATGAAGGAAGCCAAATACTTCACTGTATTAGCCAATGAGTCCATGGACGTAAGTGGGACTGAAAAGTTTATGCGTGTCCGCTACGTCAGTGAGTAGGAAGAGGATTTAAATTTTTTCTTTTAATTACTTTAGTAATGTGACTTGACAAGACACAGCCACAATAATTGAAGCTATTCTCAGACAGCTCACAAAGCAGCAACCTTCCTTAGGGTTCTGCGCCCTGATGGTCTCTACATTAAGTGGAAAAGTGAGTGGGTGCAAAAGAGAATCCAGGGCAGTGTGCATCTACATACTTTAACCCTCTGGGGATTAAGGGCATTTTCCCGATTTTTACATATTGTCTTAAATTCACCTTTAAAGCTACTTGTATATTAGACAAACCCATGTGTTGTATATGATAATTTGGAGAACAATCTCAGCTATCTATCTAACAAGGCACCAATTGTCCTAGCACTGTGTAAAGAGATAATTTGGCCATAAAGCTGAAAAATTGAAGTCCGATTTTTTTATTTCTTCAAATCTCTTCAAATCTCTTGTGAAAATATAACTTTACTCAAATGGACGAACTGTTTTGGTGCTTAAAATTGGTTGATCAAAGTCTTAGGTTCACAAAAGTGGTGTGATATATGGATAAAATAGTAGATAAATGTATAATAAATGTCTAGAACCAAATTTTGTAATATCGTATTTTGAGTAGAAGTGATGTCTGTCACTCTACTTCCACGAGCTGTTAGAGGGACTGAGATCAAATGGGACTGAGTAATTACTTCATACTACAGATCAAGCTTCATGGGATGTGTGCAAATGAAAAATGAACATTACAACCGTTTTTGTTTTCAAACTAAATATTAACTATATCGCTGAAAGTATGTTGCTCATTGTAAACTTTCTCTTCGTACTTTCTCTCTTCTATCTGTCCTCTCGCAAGCCGACTGAATGTAAACTGCAGTGTTTCTGTAGCGTAAGGTGATGGGTAGGTCCTTAGGGATTTTCTGAGTGTCCATTGGTTAGTTTCATACAAAATGTAGACACACAAATCCACAAATGACGGTGAGAGGCGGAGTTCGACACACACGAATAACACGACATGTCCATGCTCCTGGCTCGCTGTGTGAGTCACGCACGATCTCGTGAGACCTAGGACACGGAAGTGGAGAGTATGCGGTTCCGACAACATCTTAACCATATTTCTGTGCCGTATTATCGCAGAGCAATTCAGTTAAATATTGAGTAAACACCACGAAAACGCGCCGGTGCGTGCGTCGACCCCAGCGAGTTAAAGGGTCCTAAAGTCACATTGAAGAGAAACATACAGAGACAGGTGAAGCCTACAAACAAGGAGACCCTTACTACTTCTACAAGTAGAAAGTCTCTGATTCAATATTACGACGAAAGAGAATATAAGACAGATATTTTCTTTGTGTGTTTGCAACTTGTTTCTGCCTACCCCAAGCATTGCCTGGAGAGGGGAGGAGGATGGATTGAACTGCTGAGGTAAAGTCAGGATAGGTGGCAAAGTGAAGACAGGTTGCTGATAGTCCCTCCGGGTGAGAGAGGAAGTGGGAGGGGTGAGAGGTGAGAATAGGTTGCTGTGCTTCACAGACAGACGGCTGCAGAGGAGCAAAGGCGACAACGACCTGCTCTCTGGTTTTGACAGAAGATGGGTTTCCATCTTTCCAACACAAATATAAAACACAACAAAGGAAACGCCCTTTCCTAAATCCCAGATTGGACTCAATCTTGTTTGTACAAAATCTGTCCGCCACATGCATTGTTTTTTTCTATGCATAAGCTTTAGTTTTGTGATTGCACACAACAATCATGTCGGTATTAGCCAACACCAGAGAAACAATAACTACTTCAACCTTTTTAGGCTTTTGAAAGATATGTTTTTGGATACATTGTATTGTTCTAAAAAAAAAACTATGTTGGAGCAGATGCAGGCAAAAGAAACAGAATAAAAAACAAAACAGAAAAGGGTGTTGGAAAGAAGACAGTTCATGCAGTAGTAGGACAACAGAAGAAGAAGCTGCAGTCTGCTTTTTGTTTTTCCTGCTCTGATCTGGAGACAGTAAACAGCAGAGAAAAGTAAGAACATAAGATGCAAGAGAAGAAAGGAGGAACATTGTTATCTTATTCACTACAAAAGGAGAAGCGAAGGGAGAGAACAAGAGCTGATGAAAGCAAACCAGAAAGGGTGACATTCATTAATTTGGAAGACAGAAAGGAAACCAGTACAGTACAGTCTAAAACAAAATGGGCCTAACAGGGAATATGTTGGGTTTGATACCCAAACTAATTGCTGCAGTTTGCATTGGCCTCAAATTGGAAGCTTTTAAAACTATCTGCAACAAACTGAATGCATGAATGTATAGTGCTTAGTCTGCTTTAAAATAACTAACTCATACAAAGTGTTGCCTTGCCAAAGGCAGGAGTGCATTCTAGTTCCTAATGGAAACACTTATCATACAAGTTGGTATAATGGTTCTGACTTTTAATAGTACACACACAAGTTCTAGAAATTGTTTGAAGAATGAAAAAAAAACAGCTTGAGAGAGAAGTTCAAATTGTGTGCACTTTCTCACCTCAACCCACCCGGACAATTGCTGCATGACGCTTTTTGGATTCTCTGCTTGGGACAGTTGCAAAAATAATTCTATCAAGAAATCCATCATATAAATCAGCTTCCTTAACACTCAAGGATCAGCCCAGACGATTAATATGTCTACATATATGTTCTATTAAAGCTTCAGTTATATTCACAGAACATTAAAACAATGCTATATAATTATAGTTTTCTGTGCATGCAAAACTTGGTGCACTTATCTTCCTAGTGGAGTAATGTCCACCTGAGCAGAGACTGAAGAAGCTCTAGTGTGTTTTGTAATCGGAGCTTCTCTGTGCTTGGTTTCATGGGTAGGTGAACTCCTTCTACATGTGGATTTCCATCTAAGGTGAATTATTAGTCTGTTTATATTTACTGCTAACGCAAAAAAAGATTATCGGTAATGTGGAATTAAAGTTTACAAGCGTGAACTCTACCCAGGAAACTTTTAGCAGTATGCTGTTAACAGATGTTGAGGTTAGCACAACAAGCTGACTGCCGCACTGGTCAGTAGCACCCACCCTCCAGTTCCCCCCATAGGTTAACACGGTTACCTCTGTCAGGACTGTTGCCGTTGTTTGCACCGTTAGCGCTGTTAGCTTCTAGCTGTTTGAACTGCTATCTTAATGTTCAACACATTATCACTCTCAATGCTTCAAATACGGTCACTTAATCAGTGGCCTTCCGCCAGCATATACTTAAACCGATATTGATTTTTCTAGGCGTCAAAAATATATTTTGTTCTGCCCTCGTCCATAGCAGTACATTTCTTTGCTACCGTTCTGGTACTCCGGTCTGTTTTACCAAACTCTATTTCCTGTAGGTAATACACACTGAATTCCATTATAGTTACAGAAAAAAAGACGTTATCAGATTACAGATACATTTAGTAAAAATGGGGATTAAGCAGTCTGTGTGGACACCACACCCCTGCCAGCTGCAGCAGAACAGCTAGGGAGCCATCAGGTAGAGGTAGGTGTTGTGGCCCACGTTGGTGAACTAAAATGCTTTTACTGGGTGAAAATTTCACCCTTATTTTGTCCATTTAAAATCCATGTGGTTCAATTTCAGAATTTAAATTTAATTGCTGCCTTGAAGTTTAAAGTAAAGTCAAATTGGATTTACCCTTTGTTTTCATGATTTTTTAGTTTACTTTAGCTTTGGATTGCTTGCTGTAAGTTGCCATGGCTGTATAGTACTTGTTGATTCAACTTAGCAATGCATGTTCAAAATGTATATAACTTATTATCATGCATTCGGTTCACTTGCCCCAATTAGTGGTTTCAACGTACTTATTTTAGTTAAAAGGAAGTCTTGATAATACTTTCCTAGTTTTGAATTTGTACCTCAGTAATTTGTTTATTAATCCATGTACTCTGGCAGTCACTAACATTGTATACATACAGTATATAGCATGTATGATATATATATATATATATATATAAATACATTATTTTGAAATGGGCTATAAAACTGCCTGCATTCAAATTTTTAATGCAGGACTTATACGTATTTCTTCCACCACTGTCTGCAAGGCTAATTTATGCCTCGTCAAGTCATCACAATCCTCTACAGAGCAGGAAACTCATGCCACCAATTTCCCAGAAGTCTGTGAACCTCCGGTTCTAAAATTGTGCATTAGATGTTCGCAAACTCCTCTCCCCTTTTTTTCTACAAACAGCTGGGGCTGAAATTTGGGACGTTACTTTCCTGCTCTAGTAGAGAGGCAACAAACTTGTTACTGTCATTATACAGCCTATAGTACATATGTTAGCCCATTTTCACATGACTACACAATGATGCTGAATTTGCCGTTGAGGTAATAAAAAGGAAAAAAGATTCCTAATTACTGTACAATTGTGAACTGATAACCTGATAACCGACCCTGGGAAAACATAGCTGTCATCAGGTGTTCCACCAGCTGGTCTTTTGCAAGCATTGCTGCCTCCAACATCTTTCGCTTTTCCTCCATGTTTTCGGAACTCTCCTTTTGGTGGATCTGAACAGTAGTTGACCTCACCCTTCTTTGACTTCTTAACGTTTATTTTTTGCATCTCTTCCTCCCTTTCTTTTGTTGATTACCACCAAATTTGCGTTTATTTGCGTCCATTTGTGTCTTTGCATTGACTTTGTATGTAATCTAGTTGCGCAAAAAAAAAATTCTGCTTTTGGTGTGAACACAGCATAAGACTTCTAGGCAAACATCAGACACCTTTGCAGTCTCAGGCTTGAAAATGCCAAACATTTCAAGGTCATATGTCAAGTTAAGTTGATGTCATGAGGCTAGGGTAAGGAGAACATTTTTGTAATTGTTGGTATCACACACAACCTTTTATTTTAAAAAGAATGTTTTGTCTCAAACCTGATTGTCCAACTTTCAATTAGGGGTCCAAACTTCTGAATGAGATTCGGAAAAATGCTCAATAAAGTGATGTTTGGGGCGCAACTTGTAATTCAGGAAAACTGTCAGCAGTAATTGTCTGTGCTCCATTTAACTTTTGATGGTAAATAATGTATATAATAAAGTCTGAAGTGAAAAATGGGGTCAACAATAACTCCACCAAATATTTTAGCTTAAGGACTAAATCCCATGTTTGATCACCTTCTGGAACACGGTGACTGAAACGCACAAGACTCCAATTTGTACAAAGCAGAGACTTATTTATACAGGTACAATGCCTTCCAGCACATCATGTAAGAAATCAGGTGGAAAGCCTTTGCATGTGTGAAAACCTGTTAATCTGTTAAGAGGACAATCTCATTTCACACCATCAACAGACACTATGCTTCAACACATTTACAGCTTCATCAAACAACTCTGGTGACCTTAAAACAAAGTTTCCACTTCTAACATCACAAGTCTGTATGTCTACACGACTAGTCAGACAAAACCTACAAAACCTTTCCACATTAAAGGACTCCTAGAATCCACTTAAGGAGTATGCGGCTATGTTGTCAGCAGCCACATACAAGATGGTCCCTTTTACATTACAAGCAAGTTTCTCTACGAACACATCAACTGTTTCTAGATATTGAACATCTTTAATTAGTGGCTCCAATACCCTTTCATAACCGTAATTCTTGATATGTTCTGTCTTGCACAGTAAAGCTAGGTAGATTGATGACAGTGATGACTTGTATCTTTTGGGCAAATTGGCAATAATCCAGTAAACACCACAGACTTTATGTTTCTTTCTGGCTGTGCCTAAAGGATTACAAATTTAAAAATCATTGATGAACAAGGTTATGGATACACTAACATCTTTACCTGAGAGAAGTGGATTTCCTTTAAAATAGTCACCATCCAGAATGGACCTGTAGTGGCCATACTTTGTTTCCTCTCTTTTTAGAACTTCAAAAAGTAAGTTTAGAATAGGGACATAAACAGCAGTATGAGTCCCTTCTTGTTAGCTCAAAACATATTTAACAAATTCAATGACCGTATAGTTATGTCTATAAAATGATTGCCTTTTGTACTCTGTGCCTAGTGGTCCATCTCTTGAAAGCAAATGTAGTGGGTTAGCACTCTGTAAAGCTTCAGTCAATGACAATGCCAAACATTTATCAGATGTGCAATTATGCCCCTTTAAAAATAATCTAAATTGACTGCCTAGGTATTTGTCCAGCAAATTAACTAATATCAAATAAATCATCTACAATTTCTTGAATTGCTGACTTTGATACATGAAGGACTGCTTGCAGCCAAAGGAAAAGTGTTGCAATTCGTCTCTGAACAGACTTCTGTCCAGGATGAAATCTTTTTCAGGCACTAATAAATCTGGTGATATTAAATCATCTAAGTCATCCTGTTCATCATTTTAACAACAATTAACAACAAGGTCAGGTCTGAAATTATTAAACAAAGACTGATACCGAGTTTTGTGAGCAGTAAAACTTGAGAAGACCTGAGATTTAAAAGAGCTCCCCACAAATGGACAATTCAGTCTCTGTCTTTCTCAAATGTATCTTTAAATGAAGAAAATATTGTTTGACGTTGTTTGGTGCTGAAAAAGTACAAAATTCACTGCGAATTTTAGCAACTGGACTGGTTACTTTTTTGTGCTCCTTTATATGCTGCGCAAATTCCACATGAAATTGGGGGAATGTGAGACAGTTTGGGGATATACAGCTGAAACCCCGTCTTCCACGTCCATGATTGTCTTTGTAATGACTCACAATTGTTTTTTCATTGTGTGAGGCAAAACTGCAGAACTTACAACTCCATTTCATCAACAGCAGCCAAACTTCAATGAACGAACTATCTGCAACTGAAACACAGAAAAATAATAACATAACATTGTATAGCAAAGTCTTTAGTCATATGAACTGCAAATGTGATTAAGAGAGTAAACTGCACACAATGGCCACAGTAATCAGACAACAATGAACTCTTAGTCTAGATTGGCTTCTGTCAGAATGTACAGAAACCCACTCACTGTTTTAACCACACCCTCGACCTTGTTCTTGCATTAAAATAATAATAATAATTAAAGCTGCGAGCAGCGATGAACTGGTCCTCGCGCTTCTGCGCGCGTCGGGGGCGCTGGCGGATGCCGGCTCGCCCGGTCGAGAATGTTCGACCGCCAGTCAGGTTTTTTTCCCGTGTGGAGTGCGTGACATAGGACATTTTGCTTTGCAAATACTTCACCAGTTCCTGTATCCGCTGTGCGCTGCTAGACGACACGCTCAACAACATGCATCATATTTCTCTACGTGAAGTGTAGACCATGTCATGTAAATGTAATTTCAATCAGGAGAGACCAGTCGGATAAAGAAAGGATAATTGTTTATTGTTAACAGATGATATGCGATGATAAAGTCTCGACAGAGACAAAAACAAAAACCCTGTGGAGTCCAGACCTGGTTGGGGTGGTGGCTGATGAGGCTGATAGAATGATGAGTTGATGAAGCTGATTGATCTGTAAAGACTGGGTGGAGATTGGGAGGTGGAGGGGTGCGTAACAGCAACATGAATGAACTGAAGGTAGAGAGACGGTCATATGTAGAAGAGACAGTGGCAAGATGAGAGGCTAACCATGTAATTGTTTCGTTGTACTTATTAGATAGAAGAGACCAGCTGATCTAAACAGTTGGTGTCATGATTGACAGCCCCGAACAATGACAGGGATTAAATAATGAGTGAGCATGCGTGAGAAGTGATTGGCAGGTGTATGAGAAATAAATTATGGTCTTGGAAGAGTAGCCTTCTGACTGAACGTATGCTTTAGCGTCATGTAAATCTGATGCCGTTTTTCTTTTGCCAGTAGGTGGCGCTATGAAATTGTGAACATTTATTCATGGAAATGTGCTCAGGCCTGGACTGGCATCATACGTGAGACATTTTGGGTGGATTAGATGATGTACCTTGGAGTTACAACAACTTTCTCTATCATAGCGAACCGCACAAAATGGGTGTGAAAGGGACGCCACGCCAAGTCAAGGCCGTTTGGCAAAAACTCACGATTTTAATACACACAATGGTTTTGAAGTTATATGTATTGATGTACAAGCCACGCCCCTAAGTAGTTCATTGGTCCTTATCATTATGAAAGCAATAAGCTATCAACAATCTTTTAATAATTTCTTATGATATAGGTCCAGTAATGATCCACAGCACATTTGGTATGAATCGGACCCAGAGTGTAGGAGGAGATTACAAGAATGTGTTTTTCACTACATTCAAAATGGCGGAATATTTAAGGAGGCGGAGCTTAAGAGTCTGAGAGGCTTTTTTGTAGAACAGATGGACATGTGTGTCAAATTTCAAGTCAATCGGCCAAACTGGCTGAGGGGCGTTGCCAGTCCAACTTCCAGGGGGCGCTAGAGGGCCATTTTGTTATACACAAATATGACGCCTATTTCACAGGTCTATTTTCACCAAGCCTGACAAGCGTTCCAAATTTGGTGAGTTTTTGAGTATGGCAAGTACCCCCACTATGCGGCCAAACATCTAAAATAAGAATCATAGGAAGAAAAATAATAATAACCCTAACAATTTCAATAGGCTTGAGACTTCGTCGGTCGCTCGGACCCTAATTAAAGCTGCAAGCAGCGACGTACGGGTCCTCGCACCTTTGCGCACGTCGGGCGTGCTGGCGGGATGCCGGCTCACGCGGCCGAGAATGTCTGCGACCATCGGACAACGCGACAACATGAGCAATTCATGTAAAACTCAAAATGGCCGGCTTCTGATACGGTTTGGAGCATGGTCCCAGGAGACTTATTTGTAAGTTTACATGTGTTACATAAGCCTACCAAATGTTGAATATTTTTGTCAAACGTACTGCGAGGGCTGCTTTGTCGAAATTTGTTGAATTTTGTTGAACTTTTGTAGGGGGCGCTATCGAGCCGATTTGACATTTTGAAGCATTAAAATCATATCATATAACTACATTTAGGTCATTAAATGTGTCTGCAATGTTTGGGTGTGTTTTGAGCATTTTTAGTCCCTCAGAAACATCTTTGTTTTCATGGCAAAGAGTGCGTCGCCAAGGCAACAGGCTTTGACGAAACAACAATCTTTTAACAACTTTTAATCATTAAGGTTTTGAGATTATACTGTCCAAATTCGAAGTGGATGTGATAAATTCCCTAGGACGAGTTTGTTCCAGAAAAGCGCCTAGAAATAGACAAAAATGAGCAAATAAATCACACAAATCAAAATGGCCGACTTCCGGTACGGTTTAGAGCATGGTCTCAAGAGACTTTTGTTTAAGTCTACATGTGATACATGTGCCTACTAAATTTCGTCTGTCTATGTCAAACGTACCGCGAGGGCTGCATCGTTGAAACTTGGTATGGGGCGCTATCGAGCCAACATTCCACTTTGAAGTATTAAAATCATATAATTCAACTACATTTATGACTTTAAATTTAAAATTTTCATAACGTTTAATGATATTGAACCAATAATGATCCACAGAACATTTTGTAAGAATCGGACCCAGCGTTTAGGAGGATTTTGAGAAAAAAGTGTTTTTCACAAAATTCAAAATGGCGGAAAATCTAAGTAGGCGGACCATAGGGGTCTGATGGACTTATTTGTAAGGTATACCCACCCGGACATGTGTGCCAAATTTCAAGTCAATTGGGCTTTGGGGGAAAAAAGTATTAGCAAGGGGGCGCCGTCGAGCTATTTTGTCCGACTTTTTCCTGACACCCCAAAAAGCTTGGAATTTTCGCCGATTCCAATTGGTGTGCAAAATTTTAAAATGTGGGTTTAGTCCATGCAACTCCTTTCCCTGCAGAAAGGGCGCAAATAATAATAATAATAATAATAAACGCTACGATTACAATAGGTCCTCACGGACCGACTTCGTCGGCCGCTCGGGCCCTAATAAGAATAAACATTACGATTTCAATAGGTCCTCTCGGACCGACTTCGTCGGTCGCTCGGGCCCTAATAATAAACGGAGCGATTACAATTGGTCCTCTCGGACCGACTTCGTCGGTCGCTCGGGCCCTAATAATAAACGGAGCAATTACAATTGGTCCTCTCGGACAGACTTCGTCGGTCGCTTGGGCCCTAATAAACGGAGCGATTACAATAGGTCCTCTCGGACCGACTTCGTCGGTTGCTCGGGCCCTAATAATAAACATTACGATTTCAAGAGGTCCTCTCGGACCGACTTCGTCGGTCGCTCGGGCCCTAATAAACGATACGATTACAATAGGTCCTCACGGACCGACTTCGTCGGCCACTCGGGCCCTAATTAAAGCTGCAAGCAACATTTTGTAAGAATCAGAACCAGCGTTTAGGAGGATTTGGAAATAATGTGTTTTTCACAAAATAAAAAATGGTGGAAAATCTAAGTAGGAGGAGCTTAATGTTACCTCGAAACTTAGAGCAGATGGAACCAGACATGTGTGTCGAATTTCAAGTCAATTGGTGATTGGGGGCGAATTTCATTGGCTTTCAACAAATTCTAGGGGGCGCTATAGAGACATTTCTTTCTACCCAAATGCGAGACCCCTAAAATATCAAATTTTTCACCCGTCCTGACATGCATGTCAATTTTGGCAACATTTCAGATATGATAAAGCCCCCAAAAAGGCAGTTAGATTGCAGAATAATAATAATAATAATAGGAATAATAATAATAATAATAAACATTCCAGTTTCAATAGGGTCCTCTCACTTCGTTGCTCGGAAATAAACATACCAGTTTCAATAGGGTCCTCTCGGACCGACTTTCGCTCGGACCCAAATAAACATTCCAGTTTCAATAGGGTCCTCTCCTCTCGGACCGACTTCGTCGGTGCTCGAACCCTAATAAACATTCCAGATTCAATAGGGTCCTCTCGGACCAACTTCGTCGGTGCTCGGACCCTAATAATAAACATACCAGTTTCAATAGGGTCCTCTCGGACCGACTTCGTCGGTGCTCGGACCCTAATAATAAACATTCCAGTTTCAATAGGGTCCTCTCGGGCCGACTTCGTCGGTGCTCGAACCCTAATAATAATAATACATGTTATTTATCTAGCGCTTTTCAAAATTCTCAAAGGCCATTCCATTCCATTATCCGAACCGCTTATCCTTTTTAGGGGCGCGGGGAGATTCTAAAAGAGCTATACATTAAAAACATGGAACATACAATAGTCATAAATTAAAAGCACTTCTGAAAAGGTGGGTTTCGACTTGTGATTTGAATATAGAAAGGTCAGTGCAGTCTCGAATGTGTGTGGGGAGAGAGTTCCAGAGGGAGGCGGCAGCTATGGAGAAGGCTCTGTCACCCCATGTCCGGTGCTTGGTCCTGAGTGGGATAGACAGGAGGTTGGCATCAGAGGAGCAGAGCCCACGGGATGGAGTTTGGTGGTGGAGCAGGTCGGTGAGGTAGGAGGGGGCCTGATTATGGAGGGCTTTGTGAGTGAGGAGAAGGACTTTGTATTGGATCACAGGGGTGATGTGATCACGGGAGCGGGAGTGGGTGAGCAGGCGAGCAGCATGGTTCTGAATGTATTGAAGTTTATTTAGGATTTTGGATGATGTGCCATAAAGAATACTGTTGCAGTAGTCAATTCTGGAGGTGATGAAGGCGTGGATCAGAGTTTCAGCAGCAGATGAGGAGAGTGATGGGCGGAGACGGGCTATGTTTTTTAAGTGAAAGAAGGCAGGCCTCTGTGGAGATGTAGAGCTGGACATCATCGGCGTAGCAGTGGAAGAGGAGACCATGTTGACGTATGATATTATCAAGAGGAAGCAGGCAGAGGATGAACAGAAGAGGACCAAGCACCGAACCCTCGGGGACACCTTGAGAAAGAGGAGCAGTGGAGGAGGTGCAGTTGTTGATACTGATGAACTGTTGTCTGTTTGTAAGATATGATTTAAGCCAGGAGAGAGCAGTTCCGGTGATGTTGAGGGACGATTCGAGGCGGGAGAGAAGGATGTTGTGGTTGATGGTGTCGAAAGCTGCAGTGAGGTCAAGGAGAATGAGAATATTGAGATGACCAGAGTCTGAAGAGAGGAGGAGGTCATTGGTAACTTTAAGAAGGGCTGTTTCAGTGCTGTGCTGTGAGCGGAAACCGGATTGACATGGCTCGAACAGATCGTTGGAGATGAGGTGGGCTTTGATTTGGGCAGCGACAACGCGTTCCAGTATTTTTGACAAGAAGGGAAGATTGGAGATGGGCCAGAAATTGCTCATGGTGTCAGGGTCAAGTCCAGGCTTTTTGAGGATGGGGGTGACAGCAGCCAGTTTAAGTGTGTCGGGGCCTGAGCCGGAGCTTAGGGAGGAGTTAATTATTACTGTGATGAGTTGTGAGATGGCTGGGAGACAGTCCTTGACGAGGGTAGATGGGATGGGATACAGGATACAGGTGGCACTTCTCATTCCTGTTGTGAAGGTTGACAGCTCCAGTGGGGACACAGGGGAGAACTGAGAAAGGGGCTGAGGGGTGGAGGAGGGTGGGGGGGGGGGGCATGTGGAGAGATGGAAAGAGCGGGGGAGGTGTTCAGGTTGCTGTAAATGGTGTCGATTTTTGTTTTCGAAAAATGAAAGGAAAGAGTTGCATTTGTCCACTGTGAAGGATTTGGAGGTGTTGTCCCTGGGATTGAGGAATTTGTTTATTGTGGAGAAGAGAGTTTTGGGGTTAGAGGAGCCAGAGTGTATGAGGTGTGAGTAGTAGGTGGACCGGGCTGAGGTGAGAGCGTCTTTATATTGTTAAAGGTAGTCAGAATGGGCTTGGAGATGGATTAAACTTGTTTTCTTGTAGAGTCTTTCAAGCTAGCGCTTACGGGATTTCATATGGTGGAGTTCAGGAGTATACCAGGGAGCTGAGTGTGTGAATGAAACAGTTTTGGTTTTAATGGGAGCTAGCTGATCAAGACAGGAGGAGAGTGTGTTATTGTAGTAGTTTACAAGATCAGAGGGATTATCAGACAGCGGGGGAGGGGAGGCAGACATGGTACTGGCAAGAGAGGCTGAAAGAGTTGTGGGGGAGATAGGTTTAAGATTTCTGAAGGATATATTGCGCTTGGCTTTTGGGATGGGAATAGGGATGTCAATGTCCATGGCGATAGCCAAGTGGTCAGCGATATTGAGGTTGAGGCTGGAGAGTTGAGGTATTGTGAGACCAGTGGAGCAGACCAAATCCAGGATGTGACCTCGGCTGTGAGTGGGGAAGTTGATATGTTGTGTGAAGTTGAAGCATTGTAGCAGTTCCAGGAATTCTGTGGCATATTTACAGTCAGTGTTATCAATGTGGATGTTAAAATCACCTAGGAGGAGAACGGAGGCTGAAATGGCACATAGCTGGGTCAGAAAATCAGAAAAGTCAGAGAGAAAAGAGGGGTTTGGCTTGGGGGGGAGGTAGATAACAGCAGTTACCAAAGGAGTGGGACCAGAGAGTTTGAAGGCAAGATGTTCAAAAGAATGAATGGCAGGAATGGGAATTGGTGGTTGTTTTAATGTCCTCCCTATAAACAGCAGCAACACCACCTCCCCGCCCCTCAGGACGAGGTTTGTCAATGTATGTGAATCCTGTGGTAGTGGTCTAGTTAAGTGAGAAATAGTCCAGGGGTTTATGCCATGTTTCAGTGAGGCAGAGGAAATCAAGGTTACTGACCATTATGAACTCATTCAGAATGAGGCCTTTGTTGTTGAGTGAGCGAGTGTTGAGCAAAGCAAGTTTCAGGTGACGTTGCTTTGTGATAGGCTGTGAGGACTGAGGAAGGGGACGGAGATTGGACAGATTCACCTGTTGTTTGTTGTGGTGACGTAACGAGGAAGTTTGGTTGCGACAGGACCAGAGGGATGGAATGGAGTTTAACAGAGTCATTTTGAGATGTGGATGAATTTGGACAGGCTGGGGTGCTTTGGTAAGGGTGCGGAGGCAGGCAACTCGCTCGTGTAGATTGTTGTGGTGATGACGTGCAGGAGTTGCGGTGATGCGCTCGGCTGACCAGAAGGAGGGGATGGAAAGAGTGGAGCGATCAGACCAGGAGTAAACAAACTTTCTGCGGGAGGCTCTGTGGATGTAACGGGGCCGACGGAGGAGTCCAAGTGTTTTGATGGCTGAGATGAGCGGAGGAGCAGAGAAGTTGTTGAGTTCGAGGAGTTGCGAGGTGGAGTATTGCAGAACCATGCCAGCCGGGGAGGATGTCATGATAAAGCCTGAGGTCTTTTGTTGGTAGCCACAGACTTAATGACCGGAGTTGGAGAAGTGACAAGCACGTCAGGATAATCCACAGCAGGCAGGTGATCGGAGCAGGACAGTTAAGAGACTATAAGATAGAACATCTAATAGTTTTTCCACAGAACCCTATTTTATCAGACCATTACCTAATAACTTTCGAGTTTATGCTACCGGAGTGTACACCGTTAGGCAAAAGTTTCTACACCAGATGTCTATCTGACAGTGCTCTAGCTAAATTTAAAGAAGCAATTCCATATGCATTTAATTCAATACCATGTCTCAATATAACAGAGGACTCCTGTACTAACTTTAGTCTGTCCTCAATATAACAGAGGACTCCTGTACTAACTTTAGTCTGTCCTCAATATAACAGAGGACTCCTGTGCTAACTTTAGTCTGTCCTCAATATAACAGAGGACTCCTGTACTAACTTTAGTCTGTCCTCAATATAACAGAGGACTCCTGTGCTAACTTTAGTCCGTCCCAGATTGATCATCTAGTCGATAGTGCTACAGGCTCACGGAGAATGACACTAGACTTTATAGCCCCTCTAAGAAAGAAGATAATAAAACAAAGGCAGTTTGCTCCATTGTCACACATTCCACCTCCTGGAACATCCTACTCAGTCCAGCATGTTACAATGCCATGAGCAGCAGCTTACTGCTCATGGTTGCATGACGGAAGACTAGAAAAGCGCTGTACAAGTACAGGTCCATTTACTGTTTTGTAGCGGAGGCTTTGCAGGCGATGGCTGTCCGCCACGAGCACAGGATGGAGTCTCTCCGTGATCATCTGCTGAGTTTCTCCGCTACGGCTCGGTGTCCGAACATCACCCCTGCTCCCAGTCCTCCGCTTCACACTTTTACAGTGTCAGATGCACACCACACAATTTATTTTGTATAGCCCAAAATCACAAATTACAAATCCTCCTCAGAGGGCTTTACAATTTGTACACATACGACATCCTCTGTCCCGGGACCTCTCATCAGTTCAGGAAAAACTCCCCAAAAAAACCTTAAGGGGAGAAAAAGGGAAGAAACTTCAGGAAGAGCAACAGAGGAGGATCCCTCTCCCAGGATGGACAGAAGTACAATAGATGTCATGTGTACGGAATGAACAACATAACAGAGTTACAACAAATTCAATGCATATGACAGAAATGATTCATGTAATGAGAGCATAGTAGAATAGTAATGATAATAAAAGCATTAATGGTATTGACCATACTAATTGCAATGCAACTAGAAATAATGATAATAGCAGTAGGTGTCGGGCAGGACCACAACAGGACGCAGGACCAGGGTCCAGATGCAACCACGATCCATAGAAACCTGCGAGGCGAGAAGGCACAAAGACTCCGGCGATGGAGCAGAGTTAGTAATGTGCATTAAATGGTGGAGTCAGTTGAAACTTTGTAGAACTTGTTGAATGCAGTGAGCGGCTTAAATGTGTACATATAAATTAAATAGCTTGCCGCTCAAAAAAAACTACATCACATCATAATTATGAGCTGACGATTAAAATATTTTTTATCATGCCACTGTAAAATAAATTATACACAAATACAGGGCAGCAGCTGTTCTGTGAGATTGGCTATGTTGACATTTATCAGGGATGTCAGAAAGTTTGACATCCCTATAATCCCTATGATACAATATACATATATATACTATTTACATAAATGATATACAATACAACCAGCTCTAATAGTTTCGATTGGTCCAAACCTACGATTTTTGTAGCGGAGCGGGTCAGGGGACCGGCAGTTCAATCCCCGGTTCCTCAGTCCACCTTGATGCGTCCCTGGGCAAGACGCCCGACCCCGAGCAGCTCCTGTAGCTACGTCATTTCCTGTGGAGCCTTGTTGGAGCGGTCCATGCGGCTAGGGTAGCCGGTGTCGAGGTGGGAGGAGTTGGCCAAAGTTGGCCGAGGTGGGTGAGACATGAAAGGCAGAAGCAAGAGAACGGAATAGGATGCTGGGATGGAGGGATGAATGTGAATGGGTTGATAGTGAAGTCTGGGGAAAATAAATTGCAAAGTGAGATGTCTCTGGTACAGAGGCAGCTTGAAGAGGGTGGGATACGACCTGGCTCTCTGGAAGGACTGGTGTGGATGGATGAGTTTCTCTGGCTGTGAGATGCGACTGACACGGCGCGGGGGAACCCGGATGGTTGCGTTCTTCGGTCGAGAACTTCAGAGTTGTCGGAGGATGGATACCGAGAGCCACGAGGATTGTGGATGGCTAAACGCAGCCGAGGATGCTGGCGACAAAGCGTGGTAAGAGAAGGAGGGAGCTCCAGGACTTCACCTGATCATCCGGGAGGGTTGAGGAAGAGTGTTTGTATCAGGTAAGCGGTTTAAGATTTTGCTTGACTGTCGCACGTCATGTTGAAACTGAGTCGAAGAGGAAGTGAACGGATTCATTGTGCTTAAGTACTTAGCGCTCAGGTAATTGGCTGTGTTTGGGGCGTGGTCTTCGTTCCCGAACTATGTTTTATGAAACACCATAAAGCGTTTACACACCAGGGTGTGATGAATAAACAACACAAAAATGCAAAAGACTTGGCTGTGAATATTTCACTATTAAACTATCAGGATCCTATTTAACCAGAGCAGTGTCTGTTAGTCTGGCTGAGGTAAATTGTTGTAAAGCCCAAGCTACTGTAGAACATTTTATTCAATTTCCTTATATTGAAATACTGAGAGTGAATTTGAGTTCTCTCTCGTAAACAGTTACACGGAATTTATGTCTAGGGCTTTTATTGTGAAAGGTAAGAATGGAAGGAGTGGATCTGGTCTGCGCTGCCTTTGTCAAGATTGGAAGGAGTAAAGTTTATCATCTTTGGACCAGCCATCAGTTGTACAATCTAGTGAACATTTTAAATATGTCTGTTCCGCACAACATGATCACTTGATGCCTTCATAAACTGTGCAAAAAGTCGTTCCCAAAAAACTTAAGTTGCTTTATTGCATTCATCTTATAATAATAATGATACACGTTAGAGCAATTAACATTTTTCATGATGGAGGAATTTTCCTTTTCTGCAAATCGACCTACAACTGTACAGCTTTGTCGATCTCATCGTTACCTGAGACCATTTTTATGTCACAAATTTGTATGGATGTAGCTGGGAAGCTATCAAGCTGTGTAAGGATATGATGTTCACATTCAAAATCCTGCTTACAAAACTGATTGGTCGACTGAAATAGTATGGATCATTCAAAATTTGGAAAAAAAGGGGGTATTATTGGCTATGTGATCTTTGACCCATTATGTATTGAATAGACTTCAAACAATATCAAGCTGATGTTAGCGCTGTGTGTCTCAAAGTAATTTATTTCAAAGGTCTAGTGTGTAGGATCCACACTAGCAATCAACCAAAATGTCTGCCGCGTACCAAGCGTGTAGGCCGACACAAAAACACAAATGTCCCTATCTCGGAAACATGGTGATCGGCCATGTGAAGAGGTAATGCTTTGTATGTAGATATAAGATTCTATAAAGTGTTTATAAAGAAAACATACTTATTCATATTTTATTCCATTTTTACTCCTTTAGTTGTATAGTGCTAGTGAATGCATTTATACAGTCAGCAACTGTTGCACTTCTTCACAGACTGGTGGAGCAGACTAGTCATTCAAACACAGGGCCAGTCAGACTGTCAATCACCATGAGGCAATAAACAGCAATGATACATCAAGACATTGAAAATCACGTCTGACTGCACTCTAAATATCCGCTCTTATTCCGTATTAACACCAAAATGTGGTCTTGGTGTGTACATGTTGCATTATGCAGCATTTTGCAACATTTGTCTTCACTTCCTCATCAGCGTAGCGTCGTTTGTCAGTTTCCCTTTGACAATAGAAATGCTTTCTGAATTGCTGCTTTTACTTTCATCTCCGCCCCTTTCAAAATGATAATTGTTGCAGGTCATATCAATCATCCATACATGCCCTGCTGAGAAGCAGGCAAATCGCTGCCTGCCATCACTCCTGACTGATACTTCTGATGCCTTCATCTCAGCCTCCTTTAATAAACTGAATCCTGAAGGGAAATTAGAATATGTATTTACTGTAGGTCACCTTTTATATATTAAACTAAATGTGTTACTCAGAAGAAACTCAAAGGCAAGGTAGTATGTAATTGAGATAATTATTTTAATCTCATAAATTAATTATTTATGAGTACCACATACTTTAGCTGATTGCATCTTGTGTCATACCATTTTTATATGCTATAAATACCCTGTGAGGTCTGCTATTTTAGTTATATGCAGTGGTGAGTCAATTAGCTGGTTCATGTGAGTGCATGCATCCACCTACGAATGTGATGCACCCCGGAGACCGTCTTTGATAGCCCAACCACTAGTGTGAACTCCATTCTCCTCCTCGCCCACCTTCCCTCCCTCCCTCCTCTGCTCCTCTGATCCACAGACGGATGGAAACATTGAAGAGGAGAAGGAGGAGGAGGAAGGGGAGATCAAACACATGGCAATCTAAAAAGAGAGGAAGCAATCCAATTAAGGACAGAAGAAGGAAATGCATGCAATCAGATGATTTCCCCACCAAAGGCAACTGTATAACAGGCTCTAAGACTCGTTTTTTATGCATCACAGGAAAGAAATAAAAGTCAACGGAGGGCGCAGCAGGAAGCAGAGATAGCTCCATAGGTAATTGGGCTATAAAGTAACTGAACGTCGTTTCCAGTTTAGAGTAATAAAGCAGATTGTTTGGCTCATTGTGATTCATGATCTCCTTCCCAGTGTCAGAGAGTCAACAGAACCATAATGTTTTTTAAGTGAACTTGAAAGTAACATTTTCAATGGTAATTATGCATTCATTGATCAAACCTGTGCATTACTCACCTGCACAGAAGGTGCTTTTTATTAACATTTGCATCTGTGATTCAATATCAGCATTCATTATCAAGCCTGTTTTATTTGAAAATTAAGCACTTGTAAATTCTAATCTGAATTCTACCTGTACTAGGCATAATATGTGGGCATTTTGCAAAGCAAGTAAGTACTTGTATTTACACAGCACCTTTCAGAAGTCACAAAGTGCTTCACAATAAAAGACAAAACAGCAAGTAAAAGACAGAGCAACAGACATGAAATGCAGACATCAATATAGCCAGCGGAAACATAAAATATTCTAAACAAAAAAGTCCAAACAGATGGTCTTCATCTGCTTTTCAAAGATGTCCATAGATATTAATTCCAAAGGGTGAGAGTTCCAAAGTGTAGGAACGTCAACGTCAAAAGCACAGTCTCCTTAAGTCTTGAGCCTGGAGCGAGGAACAACCAAAAACCCTAATCAGAGGACCTCAGAGACATGCTGCTGATGAAAGGCTACAGTAGCTCTATCATGTAAATAAGAGCATAACCATGCTCTAAACGTCATCACAAGAATCTAGAACTGGAAACAAAGAGGGAAAGAAAAGGAAATAGAGGAAGGAAGGAGGAGTCCCAGGAGAGGAGAGGGTATCTGTTCATTTTGAGTTGCACTGCCCTTCAGTGTCCCTCATCTACCAGCCTTTCAATGCCTCCACCCTGGAGACTTGTACAGAGGCTCCGTGTGTGTGGAGAGTATTTGTGAAAAGACCACATATATATGTCATCAAAGATAATTATGTGACTGCTTGTCTGTTTGTGTAATAATTATTATTATCTGTCATCACACACTGAACAGTTCCTTTCCATACAGTTGGGACCCCCATGCTGAGCTGTAGGCCTGCCACAGTCAAGCATACAATATGTGTGTGGCATGTTTCCACACAGTAGAATGGCATGAATAAAGGTGTTTTTCAATTCAATTTATTTTGTAACGCCCAAAATTACAAATTTGCCTCAGAGGGCTTGTTTAGGTTGATGATGTGGTGGAGAGCACCTGTTGTCTGCAGCATCGAATCAGCTCTCTATGGCTCGTTCCCCTTTTAGACTTCCTCTGCTGTCAAAAACTGTTGCCTGTATCTTTTTGTGTAAACCAATTTGTCTTGAGCAATAGCAGTCTGCATTAACCGCTACAGCAAAAACTATGGCATTCAGCTGCTTCATCATAAAAGCCTCTTTGTGGTTTACCAAGATAAAGCTTTTAATGTGAAGAAACAGCAACAAGTGGTCAGCTGAAGTCGATACCAAGACCTGCTGAAGGAGCAATTTCTGTGCGTCATGGAGCCATCCTGTAAAAACAAGAGCTTTTTGCCATCTTTTTTTAGGCAGGGCTTTGAACCACCACTTTAGTTCAGTCTGAAATATAAACTATTGGATGTGTTGTCAAGTTTTATATGACATTCTTGTGAATGATGATCTTGTCCTTTCATCTAGCGCCACCATGAGGTTCATATTGGGTTTGTGTGAAATGTCTGGACAACTTTTTGTGATTGAATGCCGTGGCAATCCATTCCTTAAATCCCTACAAAGTTAAAGGAATTCCCATCAACGTCGGCTGTACTTTGTTTATCACCCTGACAAAGACTTGCAACAACCAGCTACTTTTCAGCCAGGAGATCACCGTTCGTTCCCTATGTGAAACAAGAACTCAGCGTTGATATGTTTGACACGTAACTTGCGTACTTCAGTAACGGCACTTCTGTGATTACTTCAACCCAAACTACAATCTATTCCTAAACATAACTACATAGTTTTGCTGCCTAAATCTAACAGTGTTTGGTGAAAAAGGAAGTTTATTTTGATGAGTATGAATGTAAGAAATTGACACGTGTTGCAGGCTTTTGTAGGAAAACACGAAAAAACAGAAATAACTTTGTAAGATATCATATAAACTGCGGTATAACGAAAAGTTGAGGTACTGCATATTAACACTTCCTGCACATTAAAAACTGACCCTCTGACCCTCACATCAGAACAGGAACAAATCCCCCAGAAACAACTTTAAGGGGAGGAAAAGAGAAGAAACTTTCAGGAGAGCAACAGAGGAGGATCCTCTATCAGGATGGACAGAAGTACAGAATGAACAGCATAACAGAGTTACAACACATTCAATGCATATGACAGAAATTATTCATATAATGAGTAGTAGGCATGATGAAAACGTTACAACTACCAGAAATAACAGCAGCAGTGGATATAGTAGAGTAATAATGATAATAAAAGCAGTAATGGTATCGGCAATACTGATAGCAATGCAAATAATAATGACAATAGCAGTAGTTGTCGGGCAGGACCAGGGTCCAGATAAAACCAGGATCCATGGAAACCTGTGAGGAGATGTAATGAAAACCCTCCATTACAAGCATTGGTAGCCAGCGGAATGAGACACACGCAAAAGATTTACAGGCTTTATTGGAATGTCTTAATGATTAGTTCCGGTAGGTTGTGGCCTCAAGTATATTGGTTGAAGGCAAACCTGTAAAGACAAATGCATGATTAGTTTGGCTATCTTTACTCGATGATTGAGAGTATAAACTGTTTCTTGCTGGAGCCAAATATGTAATGTGTTCAAGTCACTTACCTCTGTTGTGTCTCCTCTCCAGGGTGTTCCACCTAAAAGAGTCCCTGGAATGCCTGAGCACCAATTTATGGTTACGGGTGATACCAATGTGATAATTAGTAAGGGGGTGTTGGAAAAGTTGATTTCCCTGTTCGGGCTTATATGATGACGTGTGGCACCAATGGAGATCATACAGATTATTGGCATTGTATTTAAATGTAGTTCTGGTAGTATAGTTAATGTGTTTTCAGAGGAGGGCAGAGTTACCTGTACTGTAGGGGGGGGGTTCAGGTCCTAATCAGTGGCAGGCTATATAAGGCTGCCTCAGGCAATAGAGCGTAGTCGCTGCTGGGACCACATGCTGCCCTGGTCCACAATGACTGTCATGTTTTTCATAAGTGTTGGTGAAACAAACACCTGGTTGGTCTGCACATAACCTTTGTGTCCAGCTTCCTGCTTCCCAAAATCAAGCCGCTACGTGGCCATCCTAACGGGAGAGAAAGCACAAAGACTCTGGAGAAGAAGTAGTTAGTAATGTGCATTAATGGGAGATGAATTCATACAGAATGAGATAGAGGAGAGAGGAGCTCAGTGTATCCTAAAATGTCCCTCAGCAGTCTAGGCCAATAGCAGCATATCTAGGGGCTGGACCAGAGCAAACCTGAGCCAGTCCTAACTATAAACCTGAGCCAGCCCTCACTATAAATCTGAGCCAGCCCTAACTATAAGCGCTATCAAAGAGGAAAGTCTTAAGTCTACTCTTAAATGTGGTGACTGTCTGTCCCCCGGACTGAAAGTGGAAGCTGGTTCCACAGAAGAGGAGCTTGATAACTGAAGGCTTCTCTTTCCTGTGGTTTTAATTTGAAACATTTGTATCAAACAGAACTTCCGAGTAGAAATTAAACCAGTATTTCTGTTAAACTCGAAGCACTGAGTATGACATGGCTGTGGCTGAACAGATCGTTGGTGTACACTATGCTAAACTTACCAAGTGAGATACAGTATTTTAGTACAGTTAGTTGGTTTACCTTGGCTGGTATTAGTGATTGGCCTTTTCTGTGTACACACACGATTAGCAGTAAAACCACTCTGCACTGGCTGTGCCATTGTTCTATGGAGAGGGTTACCCTTGACTTGGCGCACCACTCAAATTTAGACCTTAGTTACCGTTGACTTTTCAAGGTGCAACCAAGGACATAAAAACTGTATGTGATGAAGCCCATTTTTGATGATGTATACCTGCTGCTCTTTGCCAGTGTCTGCACTATGCTGTGCGCCCTGCCTCGCCTCATCATTTGAAGGCAGCTTAATGGAATAAAATGTAGAAAGTGGAAAAGAGGCTGCGATCAAAATGTTGAATTAATGAAAGTCGACAGTCGCTTGACCATCCGATTTCTCTAAAGAACTACAAAGAGAAAGCTGTTCAAAACAGTAATTGTCAGAGCTGCTCCACTGTCAAGAGGACATGGGAATACCATTAAACAGCTGTATAGTGCTTAAAAGACCTCAAATGATAGAATAGACTAAAACAAAGTGTAACACACATGTCGTCAATGTTGATGAAAAGGTATTATTTGAACATTTTGAAAAACAACATATGGCCAAAAGTATGTAGACTCAGGTTTCAACTGATCATCCATCTTCATCTGCTTATCCGGGGTCGGGTCTCGGTGGCAGCAGCCCAGCAGGCTGACCCAGACTTCCCTCTCATCCGCAACATTTTCCAGCTCATTCCGAGGGATCCCGAGGCGATCCTAGGCCAGCTGGGAGATATAATCCCTCCAGAGGGTTCTGGGTCTTCCCCGTGGTCTCCTACCAGTTGGGTGTGCCTGGAAAACCTCCAATGGGAGGCGCCCAGGAGGCATCCTGATTAGATGCCCGAACCACCTCAGCTGACTCCTTTCGATACGAAGGAGTAGCGCCTCAACTCCAAGTTCCCTCCTGATGTCCGAGCTCCCTACCCCATCTCTAAGGCTGAGCCCGGCCACCCTACGGAGGAGACTCATTTCTGTAACGGGGTAAGGTAGGACCCAAGCGCAGTACGACAGACACCGTAACTTCGTTGAAGAAGGCTTTATTGTATGCAGAACAGGTAACACACCAAGACATCAGGGGAAAAGGCAGACAGAGACAGGAGGGAGCTGAGGCTAATCTCGTGGTCGGGGACAGAAGGCTAGGGTCTACCAGGGTAGAGGCAAAGCAGGAAGTCCAAACAGGCAGGGTCAGCAACGGGAAACCAGTCCGAGGGGAAGCGCTGGAAAGTCCGGCATGATATGGAGAACGATCTGGCAGTGTATGTATGTGAAGCAGGGGCTTATATACTGAAGGGAGTGGGCAGCTGAGTGTGATTGAGCAGGTGAACTGATTGAGCTGACGAGGTGAGTGTGACTAGCAGGTGAACAGAGTGAGCTGATCAGGTGGATGTGACTAACAGATGCACTGAATGAACTGATTAGTGAGTGAGAGACAGAGTGGCAGGAGAGAATGGGAAGCTGAACTGTGACAATTTCGGACGCTTGTATCAACTGATCATCTCATTACTAAACACGGGCACACATCTGCTGCCTCCACTCAACTGGTTTCAGGCTTTCCACCAGATGATGGAACCTGGCCTCAGGGATTTGCCTCCATTCAGAGACAAGAGCAATACTATGGTCCAACACTAACCACGTTTACATGCACACTGATTTTCCACTATTATTCCAAATATGACAATATTGTTAATTGGAAATGGGTCATGCAAACAGCATATACATTTTTTTGATACTCTGAATTATGCTTCAATTCTAAATGGAGGATTTTCCAGTTAGGACTAGACCATATATTTCTGGTTTTTGGTGCATTCTTTGGATGTGTTTTCAGCGCATTCCGAATATACGCCTAAATGTGTGGTTTTACAGCAGTTTGTGGTCAACTGTACACAAACCACTTACAGCACTACAGTTTGCAGAGATGCATGCCGAAAAGAAAAGCTCACGTTCCTGGTCGGATGAAGAAACTCACACCTACTTTTAAACATTATCAACAAGTTCAAGAAGGTGGTTGAAGGAATGAATGAGTGTGCATGGGTGCATGTATATGGGAACAGTCAGTCAAATATTAATATTCATTGTAAACACCTTAATTGGAATATTGTATTTTTCAGAATAAAACCGAAAATATTTTGTGTGTGTGATAGTGTGGAAGTTCCAGTTCCCATTTTGCTTTGCCGTGTTTACAGTTGCACGCTCTCTGCTCAACATCACGGACACGTCGTAAAAGGTGTCAAACTAGATGAGAAAAAACAAAAAACATTCAGACACACAAGTCATTATCAGATGCTGCATTTCTTGGGATAAAACGAGCAGCTGTTTTTTTCTGAAACCTTTTTTTTGCTAAAAGTAAAAATCTATGTCACGTTAATGTCGTGAACCTTGTGTCTTTGTGAATTCTAGACGACCGTGTTTCAGTGACAGATGTCCCCAAGATGAAAAGAGTCACAGTGATAAAGACATGGCGAATACAGAATTTGAATATGATACATAGTTTGGGTTTTGATGAAACATGCAGGCTCAGGATAGTAAAATAATAATACAGCAGAAAAAAAGATCTGAAGGAAGTATGAGAAATACTTTTGAGCATTTGAGTGCATGTCTTTGATTATAAAAGGTCATTGTTTGCAACGCTTTGAAATATAAATAACTCAGCTTTTCCGAGATGATGGGAAATTTCTCTCTTGACCTTTTTTTAAGCTATCAATTCTTTGCAGGTAAGGTTTTTTTGAGAAATTATTGACTTATTGACTAAATGCCCTTATTCTTTTTTTTTTCTTAGCTCAACTTATTAGTGGAGTTAACATCTATTCAAGTATAATGTATTACATTTAAACTAGATCCACACTACTACGTTTCCATTTTAAAACGCATATCTTTTGCTCTGTTTACACTGAGCGTCCACACTACTATGGGGTTTTAGAGCAAAACAAAGAAGTTTAGAAATGCTACCGCCGTAGCTAAAGCCAGTAAATTAGAAGATTGAAGGGTTACCTCGTAGTGTGAACAGGCGGAACCACAGAAGTTTTAAAACGATGACGTAGACACCCGTGTTGGCTAATTGAGGGTCTTAGCGGTCACGACGTGTCCTTCCCTGATTCGTCACGCCCTGATCACATGACCCTTTTCCGGGAGAACACAAACAACAACAGCCTTGATTATTGATCGACTACCAGGTTAATTCAACATGGATAACAGATTACAGGCGATGCTGACCTTGTTATCTACACTAACAGCTGTTGTAAAGTTAAATTCTGCATTTTATAACTCTATAACTGCTGACATGCAGAATAAACAGCTGTTATTGGAGTGATTAGTGAGCAGCGTGTCCAGCGGCATTATCAGCCATACGGAGCGGAGGTCTGAAGTCACGGTTTACGGCTTTTAGGAGGGCGATGAACACAACACGGAGGAATTTCTTTTCTTATTAATGCTTCTTTTGTTCTGCACAACTATTGTGAAGTTCACACAGAAACTGTAAAGGAAGAAAAGTATAAATGCTCTCTAGTACGACAGACTTCAGCCACCAGAAGAGCTATGAGTGAGAGAACAGACAACAATGAAACAAAGGAAACAAATTAGATGTGTGTTGACCAAATTTATTGACCGATAATCTAGTAAACTTTGTTCATTTTAAAGTACATTGATGTGAGAGAGAGAGAGAGACAGAGAGAGAGAGAGAGACCTGCAGCCTTGTAACTAAGTTTGAAAAATAAAACTTTCAATGAAATTTAAAGAGGAACGAGGAAGATTATAGAGGAAGATCTTTACTACCACCCACGACTTTTAATTTATTACAATACTTATTAGTGTTTTCTGTAACTAAGCAACCAATCTACTTCGGGTTTACGCCAGCTTCCGCATGCCCAGTGAATAGTAATGTGATGTTTGTTTTCAGTCACGCTAGTATGGACGGAAATGATTTGGAAAACGATGCTGAAACGCCGTGTGGACGGAGATGGTTTTAGTTTTGTTGCCTTAGTGTGCCACCAAATGGAATCGTGTTGCCCACAGTCTGTCACATCCTCTGCTACTCTCATCACACACACACACTGGTATTCTTGCACACACTCTCAGAAGTGCACGCATGCACACAAGCACACACACACGAACACTTTGAAATAAACTTTGTTTATGGGTGCTAGCTTCTGTGACTGTTTGTGATAAATATAAAAATAATAATAAAACACTGAATTTCACTGGTGTTGATCTGTATTATAGCCAGAGGATAAAACCAGAGCAACACGGGTGGGTGGGTGGGGGGGGGGGGGTTGCCATAACCCTGTCAGTTTAGACTCAGGAGCCTTGACACAATAATAAGCCCATCCTCCTCCCAAAGGCCTCCAGTTATATTATAATTCACTGGTCCAAATATGGAAATACAGCCGGTACCTCAGAGATAACGAGGGGGTGTGGTGGGATAGACAGAAGGCACTGTGTGTGTGTGTGTGTGTGTGTGTGTGTGTGTGTGTGTGTGTGTGTGTGTGTGTGTGTGTGTGTGTGTGTACTCAGTGATGTTCTGCCAATCAAACTTTCAAGAAGGGATAAAGAGACAGAGGGAGGAAAAGTGAGTAAACTTGTTCCCACTTTTCTGCCAGTGTGAAGCTTCTGGTGTCTACTGATGATGTGAGCGACGACTGACACGATAAAGTCAAATACTCTTTTATGCAAGGTGACTTTGCACTCCGGCAGCCCCAAATGGCAACTGGAGATATATATCTGAATATTGAAAAAATAAATTGGATTCATGAATCAGAACATTAAAACTCTTATTTATTTGGATTTCTAAATGGTGTATTCTTCCCATCCATCCATCCATTCATCCATCTATCTGAGAAGATACTCTTTTTTCTGCCAATCTAAGAGAACATGCTCTCTTCTTTCCATATACAGTGATGTGAAAAAGTATTTGCCCCCTTCCTGATTTTTTATTTATTTGCATATTTGTCACACTTAAATAATTCAGATCATCTTACAAATTTTAATATTAGACAAAGATAACCCGAGTAAATACAAAATGCAGTTTTTAAATGATGATTTCATTTATTAAGGGAAAAAAGCTATCCAAACCTACTTGGCCCTATGTGAAAAAGTAATTGCCCCCCCAAACATAATAACTGGTTGTGCCACCCTTGGCGGCAACAACTGCAATGAAGCGTTTGCGATAACTGGCAATGAGTCTCCCACATTGCTGTGGAGGAACTTTGTCCCACTCTTCTTTGCAAAATTGTTTTAATTCAGCCACATTGGATGGTTTTCGAGCATGAACGGCTTGTTTAAAGGTCATGCCACAGCATCTCAATCGGATTTAAGTCTGGACTTTGCCTAGGCCGCTCCAAATTCTTCATTTTACTTTTTTTGAGCCATTCAGAAGTGGACTTGCAGGTGTGTTTTGGATCATTGTCCTGCTGCATAACCCAAGTCCGCTTGAGCTTGAGGTCACAAACTGATGGCCGACATTCTCCTTTAGGATTTTCTGGTAGAGAGCAGAATTTATGGTTCCATCAATTATGGCAAGTCGTCCAAGTCCTGAAGTTGCAATGCAGCCCCAGACCATCACACTACCACCACCATGTTTGGCTGTTGGCATGATGTTGTTTTTATGAAATGCTGTGTTAGTTTTACGCCCCAGATGAAACGGGACGCATACCTTCCAAAAAGTTAAACTTTGTCTCGTCAGTCCACAGAATATTTGCCCAAAAGTCTTGGGGATCATCAGGATGTTTTTTGGCAAATGTGAGACGAGCCATTGTGTTCTTTTTGGTCAGCAGTGGTTTTCGTCTGGAAACTCTCCCATGGATGTCATTTTTGCCCAGTCTCTTTCTTATTGTTGAGTCATGAACACTGACCTTAACTGAGGCAAGTGAGGCCTGCAGTTCTTTAGATGTCGTTCTGGGTCTTTTATGACCTCCTGGATGAGTCGTCGATGCTCTTGAAGTAATTTTGGAAGGCCTGCCCCTCCTGAGAAGGCTCACCACTGTTCCAAGTCTTCTCTATTTGTGGATAATGGCTCTCACCGTGGTTCTCTGGAGTCCCAAAGCCTTAGAAATGGCTTTGTAAACATTTCCAGACTGATACATGTCAATTACTTTGTTTCTCCTCTGTTCTTGAATTTCTTTAGATCGCGGCATGGTGTGTTGCTTTTACAGATATTTTAGCCTGCTTCACTTTGTCAGACAGGTTCTATTTAAGTGATTTCTTGATCCAACAGTAATCAGGCCTGGTTGTGGCTAGTGAAATTGAACTCAACTTTCCAAAAAATGTGGTTAATCCCAGTTCATTCATGATTTATCAAGGGGGGGCAATTACTTTCTCACATAGGGCCAGGTAGGTTTGGATAGCTTTTTTCCCTTAATAAATGAAATCATCATTTAAAAACTGCATTTTGTATTTACTCAGGTTATTTTTGTCTAATATTAAAATTTGTTTGATGATCTGAAACATTTAAGTGTGACAAATATGCAAAAAAATAAGAAACCAGGAAGGGGGCAAATACTTTTTCACAGCAGTATATCTAGTAGACTCATTATTTACTGTGCTGCTTATCCCAAAAATATAATATATAATTGTAATATTTAATAGGACAACATATTATAGTGGATAGCACATCATCTCAGGAGTTATTAATAATAGCTCCAGTTGTTTTTACTGACATTGCAATTTGTCACTAATTTACATGAAATAAAAAACCCAAGACAAATATAACCGTCATCATGCAGTTAGCATCAAGGGGGAAATATGGTGATGGTATTGTGACTGATAAAACTTTCTGCAGCTTTGTCAGCTTCTTTCTATTCAAATTCACGACAGATAGATTAATGAGCCCCTGATCTGTTTTGTCTTCATGATCATATGTGCACGCCTTTCTGCACACTAATGCATCCTTGTGTGCATATGTGTGTGAGTTGGCTTGGACATTTTTAAAACAGAGCTTGCTGTTTGGCATGCAGCGACCTCACCTAGTCTTTGCTTAGGTATGAAAAATGAATGGGGTTCTGACAGTGATATTCAGATGAGGATGGTTTGCAGTATGAGTGTAAGTATGAGTGCACACTACATATGCATCAATGCCTCAGTATGTGTGTGTATCTACTTATGCACGCATGTCTTTGCGTACGCAAATGATTTTGATGATGTGTACCCAACAGACTGTTTGTCAGCATTACAAATGACAACCCTATTAATTAGGAATGATGCCTAAACCAGGAGAGAAGTCAGAAGCCCAAAGTTCAAAAAGGTAATGCTTCAATTAAAATATTCATTAAGACGACCCCGTTCAAGGCAGTCATCTGTGACAAATAACTAGCTGTCACTGGTCAGAGTTCAATTTGTTCCAACACACACACACACTGCCCGAGTCACCTTGACAACGCTAATCTGCCAAAAAAGAGATATGCGACTGAAATCAGCAAGTCTCCAATATGCCTCTAAAGTGTATGTGTCAGATTGTAAACTGACCTTAAGTAGGTAAATAAATGAGTTGATACAGTTGTTACTGCTTCACACATTCTCTGTGTTCTTTGTAGCCGTCATCTGTTGGGGCCAAATCACTTGGTTTGCTCTCCAGTCCCAACACAAAGGGCGCCTTCTACGAGTCTTTGTTTGTCTTCCACAGAGTTGGAGACCTTGGAATGAGATCGTAAGGAGTGTATGGGCTAAATACTACCCACAATAATTCTACCACTAGATGGATGGCATGGAACATATTTGAAACTAATATACATTTCATGTGTTTTTCAGTGTCCTTGCTGTATAGGACTCAAAACTAACAGAATACTTATTTAATAAATTAGAATTATCAGTGTTTAACTCTCATCCTAGCAAGATATTTAACATACAGGACTACCGACTGAATAAAATACTGTGACAAAGTCACAAAAGATTTGAATGATAGAATAAAGCACTTGTGAAATATGACAAAAAGTATACACCCCAGTTGATAGGCTTAAGGTTAAAGCATAATGAACCGGGAACAAACAATCCTACGAGGATCAGCAGAGATGATGTCATCACTCTCTCAGAGGGAGCAAGCTAAGAGCTCAATCTCAGTGCTTTCCCAGTTCAGACTTCCACCTCAGCTGCACTGTGAAGTTATACAACTCATCCATCTTGAAAGTCAAGCATACAAAAGGTAAATTTCCCATTAAAATATTAATTAAGTTTAACCCATCTACTCAGTCATCTGTGACAAATTGCTTGGTTGGTGCTGAGCTTGCTTCAACTTATTCTTCTGCAGTTCCCTGACTCATCATGTGTTACAATGTGCAGAGCAGACTGATTCCCACTTCTCGTTTGATTTTCTATCTGTGTCGTGGTAAAAAAGTTTCCATTTGTACATTGTTATCTTTAAGGAAACACTGCCGTCTGCAGCGTTCATATCTTTAAATACACACGGAGGAAATGTAGCATCATGAACCATCTTTGATGCGTTCAGTCATTTGATCTGCAGTAATAACCTGTGGCTTGGATTGTGTGATGTATGATGTGATGCTGCTTTCTAAACGGGGATGAGTCCAGTTACATTACAGTAACATAAACTATTAGCCATCACATTATTGTAATCTGGAGTAAATTCAATATGACATTAAGCTAGAATCCTTAAGATTTCAGTTCTGGTTGATCTGGTGACATCCAAGGTTACTTCTGGTACAGTTTAATACTACAGGGGCCAGAATGGTGGGGGCAGCAAACGCTCTTTGAGCAGCTGTTTGGTCTGAAATACAACAGGAGAATAACTGCATGTGTTTACAATGCAGCCAAACAAACAATGTTTTAAAATAAAGAAGTCAGTTTATAATTGGCCTTTTCTTCTCGTGCCACGAGCAACCACAAACTGATTTCATGCTGCACATGGCACACATTAAAGCTGAGGCGTTGGAGATGTGCTGCCTGTCGCCTGCAGCTCTTCATCTAACAGCTCAGTGTGGCTGCTGCTCACTGTTCCATTACTCCATGAAATGTTTCTTATTCTGTAGAAACATTTACGATGAACGCTAACGTCGGAGACCAATGTATTGCATTGCTTCACATTAAAAGCCCCCACTGGTTTAACCAGGTGTGAACTAGCACGGTAACAGTAAACAGGGAGGCTGCTATCAATTCATAATACATGCATGGATTGATGGGCCCCCGGGATTAGATGCCTGATGCCATTGTTGTATATTTCAAGCGACAGTGATGTTGGAGTGATGATGAAGGAATCTCCGCGGACACTGTTCTTGCTGGTATAATGAAGTTTATTACAAACAAGCAACATATGTCAAGACGGGCGACATGTACACCCGGAGAGTCCCAAAGTCGAACAGAACTC